>OX246746.1:44210467-44445467 GCA_945910005.1 Isoperla grammatica
ATTTAATTAATTGAATATAATTGAATTTATATTTATTGTAAATATGTAATTAATTGAATATAATTGAAATTATTTTGCTACTGGTAGGGTGGTCTCTGTTAATCGCACCCTAAAATCGCATTTTAGGCCATAAAATTCAATGCAAACCCCAAAAAATGTAAGGTCGCAAAGAGTGACGGGAAGTGTATAGAGGAAGAATATATAAGTTGGAAGAGGAAAGATGATGAAGGCCGTATGAGATGAATAAAGTAATTACAAAATATATGCGCGAGAGCCCCTCTTTTCGGGCACCGGTCACCACGAGGAGGGGCCCACCTAGACTGGTATCTGTAATCGAACTCAACAAGTTCTGGGAAGACTTTTATATAATTTAAATGTTATTTTTCAATACCAACTTTATTATCAAGTAATAAAATATAACATGTATATTTCGGCGCGATCCATGTTTATATTTTATATGTCTAACGTCATTGAGGGAATAATAATAACTTTCCACCTGAAATACAGCTCCGTGTAAATGAAGTCATAGACCAGGTTGAGTGGCCTACGCAGGAATATATTTCGGGGGGAGCTGCTCGGAGTAGAACAAGATGCTCAACAGACGACACAATGGGGGGTGTGAGGGGAATGTCCCCCACAATAGCGCCGTAGGCAATTTTTTTAGAAATCCGTATTTTTGTAAGAAGTGCTTTGCTGAACAAGATGCGGGTTACAACGGCGCCAAATACGATTTCAAAACAATTTTAACATTCAATATTATATAAAATATTATTATTATATTGTTACAACTTATACAATTTCACATACGGGAGTTTCCCGACTAAAGAAATAGAGAAATTAATACGTAAATCTATTTAATTTTTTGTGTAAATTTAGATAGTTTGCAGAGTATAAATAAAGCTGGGTTTTCGGGGGGGGGGGGGGGGGAGGGGGGGGGGGAGAGGACTCCTCCCCCCCCTTATAACGCCACTGACCAGGTCGCACAGTACTTCCAACAAGCAAAACGGACGTACCGAATAATTGAGAGGCCTATATATGGCCAACTCGCGGATATGCTTTTATTCGTGACGATCAATTTCGATTGTAAAAGGTTCAATCAAACACAACAAGGGAAGGAAACACAACAACAACAACGCCTCTGAAAGCTACAGACACTACACAAATAACAGTAACAACACGTATTGTAATGCCATTGTTTCAGACAATTATTGATAACGATATTTTGTTTCACGTCAATAATTTTATGTTTGTGGTGGAAAGGGGTGGGGGGGGGGGGGGGTAATTACTATTCAGTATTGGCCAGACCGATAGAGTTGGCTCAGCGGTAAGACGCGGGACTCTAATTTGTGAGGTCGCCGGTTCGATTCCGGCCACCGGCAGTCCTGACTGAAGGTTTTTCCGAGGTTTTCCTCAGTCGTAAAGGCGAATGCTGGGATTGAGTCATACTATCAGCCCTCGGGCATTCCTCCCCAGCTATCCAAACACCCCAGTAACAGAGTTAGTCACCTGAAGAGGGGCACATCAGGTAAAGCTGGTGTGCACCCTGTAACGGGTATTCCTACGAAAAATTATTATTATTATTATAGCTATAGCCGATACTGTAAATGCAAAAGTTGAATCTCTTCTTCAAACGTGATAGTGATTCCCAAACCACGCCGCTGTGAAGTGTGAATGCTGACGTCATATATGAGTGAGTCGGAGCCAATCAGCGGGCGGCTTTTTCAAATATTGACATTTGGTTGGCCAATGCTCACTGATGGGTACAGTCCGAACTGTTGAACACTTTGGGCGTGCTTGGGTGTTTCAAGCGTGCTCGAGGTCAGTGGCGGCTCGTCAAGTATTTAGTGGGGGCGCTGCAGCTCCGCAGCTCCTAGCACGAGCCGCCACTGCTGAGGTGCCAAACATTGATTGATGGCAGACCGGCCATCTTCAACAATCAGTTATTATGGCGGCGGTTTCAAAATAGCAGTGTTAAAAACCTCGTATTGTCCTTTCGTCAAACTATGTATATTACACCTTATATACAAACACTATATTTTTTAAATAATTTTTCGTAGGAATACCCGTTATAGGGTGCACACCAGCTTTACCTTATATGCCCCTCTTCAAGTGACACACAAGGTTATTAGGGTGTTTGGATAGTTGGGAAGGAATGTCCGAGGGCTGATAGTAGGATTCAATCCCAGTATTCGCCTTTACGACTGAGGAAAACCTCGGGAAAAACCTTCAGTCAGGACTGCCGGTGGCCGGAATCGAACCGGCGACCTCCCGAACCCTATAGGCATGTTAGTAAAGCAATTTTTCATCATAAGGTTACAAAACTTCGCGCGTGTTTTAGTCCAAATTTTCGCTTCACCCAGTGCTGCGGGATGCTGGAGAACGCTAAAACCAAAGCGTTTCGGACAGTACTCTGTGACGGCAGCGTCCACAAGGTTGCTGTGGATTGTGGAAAGACTGATTCCACAGCAATATTCCCATCAATCAATCAAGTATGTATTTCTAGTCAGTGTGCAGGCATTCCATCAACACACTATTTTAGGTATTGTTGTCCACAATTGAAATTGCATTCTATTCTATTGTTGCGAGTCGAGGCTCCTCTTCGTCAACCAGAACGATGTAACGAACTGCGTGAAGGTCGAGATTGGGATCTGTATCTAACAGTAAACCATGCATCCGCACTGCGGCTGAAGGCTGAATATTGAACAATGGTACGTGGTTCTGTGTCATCGCTGGCAAACATGCTTTCCGGCCACTGCTCAAGGCAATTTGACACATTGCAATGCAGTGAACCTCTTAATGGGCGAGACGTGGACGATTGAAAGCCTGGTGCTCCAATGGGTGTCATGTCAGCCGTCACTCATATCCCGCGCAACGCGAATTGCCCAGAGAGGGGGTGGTTGGGGGGGGGGGGGGGGGTGACTATTTCATTCCTGGCTCTGTTTCACTTGAAGACATCCCTACCTGGGATGGCGTGAGTCCCCATCCCATGCCGCAGTAATACCCCTCTCATATCATTTTACCATATCTCGCAATGTTAATAAATATTTTGCGTCAATATACAGTCATACATTCCTATACAGGAAATTGTATGTATTATAAAATTATATGTCGCATCATCATCATCATCATCGTCATCGTCATCGTCATCATCATCATCATCATCATCATCATCATCATCATCATCATCATCATCATCATCATCGTCATCGTCATCGTCATCATCATCATCATCATCATCATCATCAGCATCATCATCATCATCAGCATCATCATCATCATCATCATCATCACCATCACCATCATCATCATCATCATCATCATCATCATCATCATCATCATCGTCATCATCATCGTCATCGTCATCGTCATCGTCATCGTCATCGTCATCGTCAACATCGTAATCGTCATCGTCATCATGATCATCGTCATCGTCATCTTCATCGTCATCGTCATCGTCATCGTCATCGTCATCGTCATCGTCATCGTCATCGTCATCGTCATCGTCATCATCACCATCGTCATCGTCCTCGTCATCATCATCATCATCATCGCGTCCCAAACTTTGGATACTGAGGATTTTCGTTTGGGATAGCGAGAATAAATGGCCAATTAATTTGCATGATTGGTTAAAACTTAAAAGGTTAAAAGATAAGAACACATTATTTTGATGATAGTACCTCAGGTGTCTTAAAGGCCGTCTGTGGATAAAAAAATACTCCAGAATAATTTGCCTCCGGCGGCTGGGGCCTACCCCCAGACCCCTTTGTGTTGTTGAGACGCCCCCCCCCCCCCCCACAACTCTGCCAAACTGACAATTTGCACCTTGATCGTCATTGACGCACTAGTGAGAAGTGACTCGTGGCCAATCAGTGATCGGTATTTAAAATGGGGACTCGCTGTTTGGCCGCGAATCACTCGTCTATGACGGAACCATCTGTAACGTTGTTTCGGGGTAAGATAACAAACATATAGTTGCATCATAGAGGAGTGGTTCGAGGCCTTTCAACCAGGGCCGGATCTAGCCCTGTTTCATGGGGGGGGGGGGGGGGGGGGGCGGCGCGGAAGTATGCATCATAAGGTTGAGGGGGGATGGGGAGGGGGGTCGTGGCCATAACGATAATACAAAAAAACCATATTTCAGTGTTTTTTCTTCACTGTCACTACCAGAGAAAGTGATAATAAAACAGAGAAAAAATAATTCATAATGATGCAATTCATAATGATGAAACAAAATAACGAGGGCGCTGTTTTAATCGTTTATTTTTTATTTTAGTTGTTAAAGTTTTTGGATTTTGCAAACCTGTTTATTACGTTGTCAATGGGTATTGAATTGATAGGTGAATCGTTAATCTGGCGAGGCATCTTTGAGTCTCTCCGCCCATCTTCGTCCTTAGCCAG
Source organism: Isoperla grammatica (assembly GCA_945910005.1). Classification (NCBI taxonomy): domain Eukaryota; kingdom Metazoa; phylum Arthropoda; class Insecta; order Plecoptera; family Perlodidae; genus Isoperla; species Isoperla grammatica. The sequence goes on from OX246746.1 coordinate 44,214,866, forward strand.
GTTTTCAGTCTCAGTAGGCTCAAGAAACTTCTCTCGGCACTTTGGTCTACTACACTAACAGGTAGCGTTCATAAGAAATGTAGGAATGTGTGGATGGCCGGAAAGATCTTGTTACTAACATTCAACATACCAATGGCCAGTGATGGAATACTGTCACCTTGTTCGGCCTGGCGTCTCCATTTACTGCTCTCAGAACGTGTTGTTTAACGGGTCCATTCTGGATATCTGCAATTTGCGATGTGTGTAAGTGTTAGGTGAATCCGAAATGGAGTACTCAATTGTCTTTGAAACAGGTATCTTCATCTTTGACGCGTCATACCCTTCAGGTGTTGTGTAGATGTCCTGCCTCATGCACAAAGCCACTTGCGGACGCGGTGCCAATATATTATTTATACCCTTCAGGTGTTGTGTAGATGCACAAAGCCACTTGCGGACGCGGTGCCAATATATTATTTATACCCTTCAGGTGTTGTGTAGATGTCCTGCCTCATGCGGACGCGGTGCCAATATATTATTTATACCCTTCAGGTGTTGTGTAGATGCACAAAGCCACTTGCGGACGCGGTGCCAATATATTATTTATACCCTTCAGGTGTTGTGTAGATGTCCTGCCTCATGCGGACGCGGTGCCAATATATTATTTATACCCTTCAGGTGTTGTGTAGATGTCCTGCCTCATGCGGACGCGGTGCCAATATATTATTTATACCCTTCAGGTGTTGTGTAGATGCACAAAGCCACTTGCGGACGCGGTGCCAATATATTATTTATACCCTTCAGGTGTTGTGTAGATGTCCTGCCTCATGCGGACGCGGTGCCAATATATTATTTATACCCTTCAGGTGTTGTGTAGATGTCCTGCCTCATGCTGCCAATATATGTGGGAGCTCCGGTTCCATCGACTAAACCGCAATTATCTAAAAATTCATCATGATATCCGCAAATTTATCTGCACCAGCAAGTCTGCCATTTTTAATGAATGATAAGTTTGCGTTGGGCAATCTTTGTGCATGAGGCTGTAAACAACGCACAACATTGATAGCTCGTATCAAAACGAAGAGTCTACACGTTTGCGATTAAAACGTCTAAAAGAAACCAACACCTAATTGAAAATTTTAAACTAAAAACCTAAAATTAATTACTCATCAGGGAATCAATGGGAGGGGGATCAACGCCCCCCCCCCCCCCCCCCTGTATCCGTTCCTACTTTCAACGAGCCCCATTTTCAAATACCGATCGTTGATTGGCCACGAATGACTCGTCTATAACATAAGCATGTCAAAGGTTGTTCCGGCATAAGATAACAGCGACATAAGAATCATTTTTCGTAGGAATACGTGTTATAGTGTGCATTGCATACCAGCTATACCTGCTGTGCATCTCTTCACGTGACTACAGCTACATATGTTAGGGAAGGAATGTCCGAGGCCTGTTACTAGGACCATTCCGAGCATTCGCCTTTTAGGTGGGATTGCCGGTGGTCGGAATCGAACCGGCGACCTCCCGAATTGAGTTTTGCGTCTTACCGCTGAGCCACCTCTATCAGTAACAGTTTGGTAGTTCACTGTCATGTTTTTTTGTTAATTTTTGGTAAAATTTGTAAGTATTTGTATTTGTGTATTTGTGATATTGTGTATATTTCTTGTACATATGTTGTACATGTACTTGATTTTTATTTTTATTATACGTTACTGGTGGGGCTTTGCCCTGTTAACGATATATTTCAAATAAATAAATAAATAACAGAAGTGTATGAGCGACTTTATCTATCAGCATTAAATACAGGGTATGTTATTTTCTTCATTATTTTTCATTAAAGCATTAATCTATGCTTCCTACTTCCCCCCTGAACCAAATATTGACAGATAGATGCAGCTCTTCCTGTGGAAATGCGTCGCGAGCTCGTCTCTTGTCGACATTACTCTGAATTAATTATTTGAACAAATGTTAAACGAGGTTGTTCTGGTTGAAAAATGTTGACATGTCGATCTGCCCTCAAATTCAGTGTTATATAGGTTGACGTGTGCGTGTGCGTGTGCGTGTGCGTGTGCGTGTGCGTGTGCGTGTGCGTGTGCGTGTGCGTGTGCTTGTGTTTGTGTTTGTGTTTGGGCTCGGTTTCAACGAACTGTCAACCGGGTACTCACTCTCTCTACCTCCCCCTTCAATAATTACCAACGCACAGTACATGCAAGGAACAACGAATCATGCCAAGTCAGCATTCTCATTGAATCATCCACATAGCCCGTGAAAATAGGCTATTGTTGTTTTCGAAAATGTTTTCATGTAAAGTGTGTGTTCTTTCAAACACATCTTAAAATAACTTAATCAATATCTGTTGCCCAAAATATATTGGATGACAGTGTTTAAAAATAACTTTACGAAAAACGGAAAATTCAATTCGTTTCTTACCCCCCCCCTTCACTTACATTAATTTATCGCTGAGGACACTGGAACTTCTTGGACGGCAATCATTCAAAATAAATAATTAGCACAAATTCCACATTCATAATCATAGGTCTTATTCTAGTTCTTATTTTTAGGACTATATTTTATCGTGCATAAACTAGCGGTGTCAATAATAATAATAACGATAACAATGTTTTCGTAGGAAACCTGCCCAGTGACATTCTATGAGTCTCTTAAGGTGACCAACTAGGTATTGTGGTGTTTTTTGAAATGGTAACTGGTTAGGAAGGAATGTTCGAGGGCCCAATCCCAGCATTCGCTTTGTGACTGAGGAAAACCCCGGAAAAACTTCAGTCATAAACTATTTCGGAGGCTTTCCCAGCCGGAGTTAACTATACTATCGTGGTTTTCCGGGTATAATCGTTAGGGTTCCCAACTCTGGGCTATTTCATGGGCTATTTGTCCCGGAAAGTTATTTTCCAGAGTCTATCTATATAGAGAAAGCTAAGGACAGACCAACACTTCAGAGGAAGCTAAGGACAGACTAACACGTCAGAGGAAGCTAAGGACAGACCAACACGTCAGAGGAAGCTAAGGACAGACCAACATGTCAGAGGAAGCTAAGGACAGACTAACACGTCAGATGAAGCTAAGAACAGACCAACACGTCAGAGGAAGCTAAGGACAGACCAACACGTCAGAGGAAGCTAAGGACAGACCAACACGTCAGAGGAAGCTAAGGACAGACCAGCACGTAAGAGGAAGCTAAGGACAGACCAACACGTCAGAGGAAGCTAAGGACAGACCAACACGTCAGAGGAAGCTAAGGACAGACCAACACGTCAGAGGAAGCTAAGGACAGGCCAGCACGTAAGAGGAAGCTAAGAACAGACCAACACGTCAGAGGAAGCTAAGGACAGACCAACACGTCAGAGGAAGCTAAGAACAGACCAACACGTCAGAGGAAGCTAAGGACAGACCAACACGTCAGAGGAAGCTAAGGACAGACCAACACGTCAGAGGAAGCTAAGGACAGACCAGCACGTAAGAGGAAGCTAAGGACAGACCAACACGTCAGAGGAAGCTAAGGACAGACCAACACGTCAGATGAAGCTAAGAACAGACCAACACGTCAGAGGAAGCTAAGAACAGACCAACACGTCAGAGGAAGCTAAGGACAGACCAACACGTCAGAGGAAGCTAAGGACAGACCAACACGTCAGAGGAAGCTAAGGACAGACCAGCACGTAAGAGGAAGCTAAGGACAGACCAACACGTCAGAGGAAGCTAAGGACAGACCAACACGTCAGATGAAGCTAAGAACAGACCAACACGTCAGAGGTAGCTAAGGACAGACCAACACGTCAGAGGAAGCTAAGGACAGACCAACACGTCAGAGGAAGCTAAGGACAGACCAGCACGTAAGAGGAAGCTAAGAACAGACCAACACGTCAGAGGAAGCTAAGGACAGACCAACACGTCAGAGGAAGCTAAGGACAGACCAACACGTCAGAGGAAGCTAAGAACAGACCAACACGTCAGAGGAAGCTAAGGACAGACCAACACGTCAGAGGAAGCTAAGGACAGACCAACACGTCAGAGGAAGCTAAGGACAGACCAGACCAGCACGTAAGAGGAAGCTAAGGACAGACCAACACGTCAGAGGAAGCTGGAAGGGGTAGCACTTCTCAGCTCACGCAAAGTTAATTAAAATTGTTATATAGTATTGCAGTTATTGTCAAAAGTTTGTAAATAATTGTGTTCTTTTCGTTTACCGAGGATATGATTAGTATAAATTAACGTAATTTAGTAATATCTTCAGAGCGCCACACAATATTGAAAAGTATAACTATCATTGGGTTTGAAAAAACCCAATGGTACTATATAGTAAGAACTAATCCTTTACTTTAAAAAACCTGACAATTTTATTTTGGAAGCCAATTTAAGATTAAATAATAAATTAGTTTCCAATATGACAGCCGTAATGGTTGCAATATTTTGAAATGTTGGTAATCAAGATTTAGTTCTTATGAAATAAAATGTTAGTAGGATGCGTTAAAGACCTACTTTGTTTGCGCGGTCAAATCGGTTTCCATACGTTGACCGATATAGGCAGAGGTGGGCTGGCTAGGGATGCCGGGATGCGATCGTATCCCGGGCCTTTAGGCAATCAGGGCCCTTTGGCAGTCCGGGCCCCGGGCTGTAAATTAACATGTAAAGCTATGTAGCTTGTTTGCGCGCACGCTTGGCCCCGGGGCCCCAAAAATATTGTTTTAGTACATGATCACGTGTTAAGTAAATGAAACGAAAAATAGCTCTGGGTGCCATTAGTCCCTCAACACCAGAAAGCTCTTGTAAATACTTCTCTGTATATTGCTAAACAAAAATCCAAACCCACTCGATAAGTATTATTTTCAAATACCCCGCGCTGCGTCTGAAGGCTGAGGGTGGGGAAGCAAGGAACAAGCTACCACGCTAGTATTTTCCAAGTGTCAATTTAGTACCCTGTCAGTTACACTAATGGTCGTAGGATTACCTCGAATATCGTTTACTTGAGGTGTAGTGTTCGCGATTGTGGCCATAAAATTCAATAGACCCCAAAAGATGTTTTTCACCTTCGGCGTAATTGCCTCCGACGGCTGAGACCGCTGCTATGCCGCACACAACCTCGTGCGCCCCCTCCCCCGCCCCTTCATTACTAGACCAGTTCGATACCCGCTTCCGGCAATCCTGACGGACGTTTGTTCCGAGGTGTTCTTTAGTCACAAGAAGGCTGAGATTAGGTCATACTAGGGGTCACGCTCTTCAACTCACCTCAGCCTGCCCTCAGACTTGCCCAACCACCAATCACAGAGCAACATTGCCATTTGGACTGCTCTGTGATTGGTGTTTGGGCGAGTCTGAGGAAAGACTAAGTTGAGGAGCACGTGAGGAACGACTATGCATTTGACCCTAACAGCCCTCGGACATTCCTTCCCAACTATTTTAAACACCGTAATACCTAGTTAGGCCCTCATTCCAGTGCGTAGGTGGCAACTGACTGCAACTTGCGCCCGGGTTACGGAATAGAGGGCGCCACTTATACAACCGGCTACAACCGCCTAAAAGTGTTCTGGAATGAGGCAATGAAGGGGGGCATGAATTAGCCCTGGGCAGGTTCATACGAAAATTAAAAAAACTCGAATATGAAAATCGTGATGATCTTACTTTACTGGTATGATGGATTGTTTGTAGTACGTTATATGACTTTTGGGTTTAGTTGAATGTTTGTGGGATACCTACTACTATTATTATTATTATAATTATTATTATTATTATTATTATTATTATTATTATTATTATTATTATTATTATTATTATTATTATTATTATTATTATTATTATTATTATTATTATTATTATTATTATTATTATTATTATATTGTTGCAATACATACAAACTCGGTCAAACCCGGCACAAACATGCTGTACGGACACAAATGTCAAGTATTTCCATGTGTTTACCTTATTAAAATCTACTTAGAACTACTTAATATATCATTGTCCACATTATTTTTTCCAACCCGAACTGTGGATGCTATGTACGGTCGTGGCCGATATGAACTCATCCCAGCATTCGCTCTTCGTACGGTGGAAACCACAAAAACCACCATCGGGATGGAGAACTTCTTGAAGTCTTCATTCTTCTTAGTTCGAAAATTTTCGCACTATCCTACACGTATTCAAAATGATTGCTTTTTGCATCTCGATGTATATGTTCGGTTGGAGACCAATTAGTTTAATACTGTCATGGAGTTTACGTGGAACAATACCATTTGCTGATATAATTAACGGTACAATAGTTACATTATTCTGCTTCCACAACCTTTTTATTTCAATAGATAACTCCTTATATCGGTTTATCTTTTCCCGCCAAGTTCTCTCTACATTGTGGCATAAAGGGACAGCAACATCAATTAAAATCGTTTCTTGTTTCTTCTTGTCAATAAATATAATATCCGGTCTATTGTGATGTATGGTTTGGTCCGTTATAACTGCCCGGTCGTAATATAATTTGTAGTCTTTACTATCTAATACCTTTTCAGGCTTGTATTTGTAATACGCAGTGGTTGTGTTTATATAAGTTTATACTTTATGGCTAATTTTTTATGTATAATGTTTGCAACTTGGTTATGCCTATGAAGATAATCTGTTTGACAAAGCATTTTGCACCCAGATACGATATGTTCAATTGTTTCGCCGTTCATATTACTTTTCTACATTTATCATCCACTGTGACGTCTTTTATTATGTACTTTTTGCAATTGTTAGTCTTGATTACTTTATCTTGAATAGCGATCACAAATCCCTCTGTTTCGCTGAAAATGTCCCCGGACGTTAACCATTTATTCGATGCTACCCTATCGACGTTATCTTTAAGACGTTCTTTATAATGTCTGCTATGTAACGTCTTTTCTGATATTCTGACCTCCTTTGCTGTATCAAAATTTAGTTTTTGAAGCAAGTTTAAATTTCCGTCATTTAAATTGAGGGGAGAAAGCGACTTGTCTGCCGATACTATAGCTCTATGAAGTTGTGAATGTGGGCATTTTGTATAAAAGTACTTTCTTATTATTATTATTACTATTATTATTATTATTATTATTATTATTATTATTATTATTATTATTATTATTATTATTAGTATTATTATTATTTTTATTATTATTATTATTATTACTAGTACTATTATTATTATTATTATTATTATTATTATTATTATTATTATTATTATTATTATTATTATTTTATTGTTGCAATACATACAAACTCGGTCAAAACCGGCATAAACATGTTGTACGGACACAAATGTCAAGTATTTCCATGTGTTTACCTTATTAAAATCTACTTAGAACTACTTAATATATCTTCTTCTTCTTCTTCTTCTTCTTCTTCTTCTGCTTCTCAAATGCCCACATTTGGCTATACTACTTAATATATCATTGTCCACATTATTTTTTCCAAACCGAACTGTGGATGCTATGTACGGTCGTGGCCGATTTGTACTCATCCCAGCATTCGCTCTTTGTACGGTGGAAACCACGAAAACCACCATCGGGATGGAGAACTTCTTGAAGTCTTCATTCTTCTTAGTTCAAACATTTTCGCACTATCCTACACGTGTTCAAAATAATTGCTTTTTGCATCTCGATGTATATGTTCGGTTGGAGACCAATTAGTTTAATACTGTCATGGAGTTTACGTGGAACAATGCCATTTGCTGATATAATTAACGGTATAACAGTTACATTATTCTGCTTCCACAACCTTTTTATTTCAATAGATAATTCCTTATATCTGTTTATCTTTTCCCGCCAAGTTGTCTCTACATTGTGGCATAAAGGGACGGCAACGTCAATTAAAATCGTTTCTTGTTTCTTCTTGTCAATAAATATAATATCCGGTCTATTGTGATGTATGGTTTGGTCTGTAATAACTGCCCGGTCGTAATATAATTTGTAGTCTTTACTATCTAATACCTTTTCAGGCTTGTATTTGTAATACGCAGTGGTTGTGTTTATAAGTTTATACTTCATGGCTAATTTTTGATGTACAATGTTTGCAACTTGGTTATGCCTATGAAGATAATCTGTTTGACAAAGCATTTTGCACCCAGATACGATATGTTCAATTGTTTCGCCGTTCAAATTACATTTTCTACATTTATCTTCCACTGTGACGTCTTTCAGTATGTATTTTTTGTAATTGTTAGTCTTGATTACTTTATCTTGAATAGCGATCATAAATCCCTCTGTTTCGCTGAAAATGTCCCCGGACGTTAACCATTTGTTCGATGCTACCCTATCGACGCTATCCTTAAGAAGTTCTTTATAATGTCTGCTATGTAACGTCTTTTCTGATATTCTGATCTCTTTTGCTGTGTCAGAATTTAGTTTTTGAAGCAAGTTTAAATTTCCGTCATTTAAATTGAGGGGAGAAAGCGACTTGTCTGCCGATACTATAGCTCTATGAAGTTGTGAATGTGGGCATTTTGTATAAAAGTACTTTCTCAGAATTTCAATTTGTTTATAATATAAATTGTTTAAATCAATCAAGCCTCTTCCCCCTTTTTCTCTAGGTAGAGTCACTCGTTCTATTGCTGACTTAGGGTGATGACTTCTGTATTTGGTGAATGTTGTGCGGGTGAGAATTTCTAGGGCATGAAGTTCTGTCTGTGTCCAGTTAATAATTCCAAATGAATATGTTAGTACCGGTATAGCATAAGTGTTAATTGCTTTGATCTTGTTTTTACCATTCAATTGTGTTTTTAAAATGAATCCTATTCGTTTCTTGTATGCAGAAATTAGTTTACTTTTCATCAGTTTATGATCAATTCGTTTAGCCTGCGCAAATCCTAGATATTTGTATATATCTTCTTCGTCCATTACTCCAATCCGGTTGTCTTCGTCAATTTCAAACTCTTCTAATTTCGTAATCTTTCCTTTGATGACATGAAGTGACTTACATTTATCAATTCCAAAATCCATACATATATCTCTACTGAATTCTAACGTTGAGTTAAGAAGATTCGTCATGTGTGTCGCATTTAAAGCATATAGCTTGAGATCGTCCATGTAGAATAAATGTGAAAGTGTGTGGCAAACCGTATTACCGTCCTTTATCTTGAAACCATGTGTAGATTTGTTTAGTATATGAGATAATGGATTTAATGAAAGACAAAACCATAACGCACTAAACGAGTCACCTTGAAAAATACCTCGTCGGATGTTAACTGGGTCAGTACATATCTGCTCTTTGCCTACGTTTAACTTTAATGTTGTTTTCCAACTCGTCATCGCTGTCCGCAAAAAGTTTACTATCAATGGGTTTACTTTATAAATTTCCAGTATCTGTATTAGCCACGAATGTGGTGACGAATCATACGCTTTCTTGTAATCAATATAGCTAACGTGAATGTTTCTCTTCTTGTTGAAAGCTTGGTTCATTACAACAGAATCGATAATTAATTGTTCCTTACACCCTTGCGACATTTTACGACATCCCTTTTGTTCTTCAGCTAATATATTGTGTTCTTCGCAGTGACTATATATTTTATTTGTTATGCACGATGTCAAGATTTTGTAAATAGTAGGTAAGCATGTAATTGGCCTATATTTACTTGGATTTTTGGTGTCATTATCTTTTGGTTTAAGAAATGTTATTCCTTCAGTAAAGAAATCTGGTAAATCCTTGTCTCCTAATATAAATTCATTAAGACATTTAGCAATCTGGGTGTGCATGTTTGAAAACTTCTTGTACCAAAAATTTTGAATGTTATCGTTACCGGGTGCTTTCCAATTATGAGTATTTCGTATCGTTGATTTTATATCATTTACACTGATGCCATCAAATGTCATTTCTTCGATATCACTCATTGCCTCAATTTCATCTTGAATCCATATTGCATTGTGATTGTGCATTAATGGGTTACTCCATATCCCACCCCAAAACTGCTCAATCTCTGTCTTCGATGGTATACCATTGCCTACTATTTCTTCTTTATTGTTAATTTGCTGATAGAATTCTTTTTCTTTTTCTTTAAACATTTCGTTTTGTTCTTTTCTATCACTACACTCTTTATATCTTCGTAGTCTTTTGGCTAATGCACTTACTTTTTGCTTTAGAGTATCCAAATATTCGTTTGTAGCCTCGTTCGGTGTTTCATGTATAGTATGGATTTTAAACCTTTCAAATATGTGTTGGCAATATTGTAATATCTTTTTAGATCTATTACCCATCCTGAATTGTTCTAATCTCCCAATATCTCTCCTTAACTCGTTGATGCGTTTGACTAATCTTCGTTCCCATTTTGGAGTCTTATTTGTTTTTATGTTCTGAGAATGTACCAACTTTATTTTTAATCCTAATTGTCTGACCACTGCTACGGCTCCACAATATATTGCTGCATGCACTTCCTCAAACGACAATTCTTTCTTCGCGTAATCTAACAATATATGTGCGTTCATTACGTGCATTACTATGTCCATTTGCTTAGACTGTTTAGGTTTAGGAATTCTAGGTCTCTTGTTCGGTTCTATATGTGCAAATTCTGTCAAAGCATTTTCAAAAGCTAAATGCAATATGTTCTTTAACTCGTCTATTTCTTGTGTGTTCCCTCTTGTATTCTCTTCTTGTTCAATGTAATTAATAGGTGGATGTTGGTGATGTACCTCTTGTGTGTTCTGGCCTTCTGGTAGATCTACTTGTTCCATTAATTCTTGTCGTAGATGGTCATCGTTTCTTGATGCTTCCATGATGTGCTCCTCGTTCACCAAATCCTCTTCATTTTCTTGATCTATTTGTAGTTCTTCCTCTACTTCATGTCTTATTACGTTCAATAGATTAAATGGTAGCATACCATTACTTACAATTATTCTCCTTTGGTCTGCTACTCTTTGTTCGGTTACATCTACTAATGGGTATTCACGTGTAAACGCTCGGTGCAGTTCTTGTCGATATCCAACTATTCTAGTTTCTAATAACGTAATTCTATAGTAGTTGCGCATCACACAAATGTTCATATTATCTGTCCATTTGATACGCTGCCTCACTCTTCCAGATTTGGTGGTCTGTTGCGATAATACATCAGAAGCATCCATAATCTGTTTGTTTATTTACTAAATGTCAAAGTTCATTGTCCTGTCAAACTAAGTTCTTTGTCACAGAAAGTTAATATTGTTTTTCAAAGAAATCAAAGCACTTAATGTCACACTTTTCTTTACACTCACAACTTGGCCGTGCCCCGTCAATAAATAACACACGCAATTACAAGGCGCTGAGTTGGAGTTGAATGACAGTTTCAAATTTCACAGATTTTGAAGACGAAATCTTCTTAATTCTGGAAACAAATAAAAAGTGCTTACATACAACCGTAAAACATATATCTAGTTACAATATTATCGAATCAAATTATAAGTACAAGACCTTGACGTGTCCAGATCCAGCTTCAATCTGTCAAAATCAACACTAAATTCAACTGTTCCTATGTTTCTCAAGCAAGGCCCTGGACTAAAATGTAAGCCTACAAAATTAAACTTCTATTTATATACAAAGTAATGGATACTGGTACTTCCCTTTATGTCTTCTTGTAGTAAATCACTCGTAGATCTCAATGCCGTGAAAATTGTTGGTTGATTACAGCTTTTTCCCTTTGAAATGCGATATATTATCAGCAGCGACTGGGAACGTGTAGACTTTTAGGGGTTACCAGGTAACCCCTATTATTATTATTATTATTATTATTAATACTATTATTAGTATTGCAATACATACAAACTCGGTCAAAACCGGCATAAACATGTTGTACGGACATAAATGTCAAGTATTTCCATGTGTTTACGTTATTAAAATCTACTTAGAACTAATTAAATATATATATTATTATTATTATTATTATTATTACTATTATTATTATTATTATTATTATTATTATTATTATTATTATTATTATTATTATTATTATTATTATTATTTTTATTATTATTATTATTATTATTATTATTATTATTATTATTATTATTATTATTATTATTATTATTATTAGTATTATCATAAGACATTCTTCTACTATCAGTATTCTTTCCTTCAGGTTGAATTTCTTTTCTTTGTGCAGTTATTGGTGTCAATTTTCTAAACGTGAGTTGTGGTTGGTAGACAAAATGTACGTCTCACATGCAGGAGCAGTCACTAAAACATCGTTTCCAAATACGAACATTTATATATGATTTATTTTTACTATAATTAAATTAAATAATTATACAATTGTATTTATTCGCTACCCATACTGATTTTCAGCGAGGGACATCATACCTTGTATGTGCTTCGTTTTGCTACGACTGCTCCAAAGTCACCATGTATCATAAATAGTTTACTTTACTCAAATCAACCGGAAAGCGAGCCGTGGATCTTCCGTATAACAAACAGAAATAAACCCACAAGATCAACAATCGAGATAAGACGTACTCTATCATATAATTATATTCTAAATTAGGTATCATTTTGCATAGTGTAATTAAGCATATTTAAATATAATTCAATTCCACTCTAATTTGCAAGCCTTCACTTCTGAATCACACATGATCATCTTACCCCTACCTCGTGCGCAGAGAGGGAGGGATGATGGGAGGGGGGGGGGGGGGGTGAAGCTTGGGTTCAACACTGGCCATAGCGCGTGTGGGTGCTATTTTAACAGGTTCAGTTCAGTTGTATACAGTGACCCCGGTCTTTATTCTCCCCCCCCCCCTTCTCCCCCGGAAGTGACCACACAATAGATCACTTCCGTTTTGGGCAGCAGTCAATCAAGGCCATGAAGGTGGCTGTGCCCAGCTCTCTCCCCACACATAACACTCCAATCATCTAGTGCGAGTGACAACGAGTGGTCATACAGTGCTTTACTCTCATTGGCAACAGCTTGAGAGTCATCTTGTTACTTACTATTAGTAACATGTCTGATTGATTCTTCTGGGGATAATTGATCAAAATGAGAAGAAAACATTATCTTCCAAGTATGGTGCAAGCTATCACAGTTCTTACTGTATTGAAAATGCTAACGAATGGTGAGTACTCATAATTATCTGATATGCGCGGTGTCGGATGTGTTATAGCATCTCATTATACCGGTGGAGTAGTTGCGATGGCGGTCGGCGTTCAAACCGCTAGCTCGCCCGCCCCATGTGCTTTCCATCATTGCACGCTCATCAACTGACTATTACCTAAAGTAAGAATTAGAATAATATTTATCATGGAATTTAGCACTTAAAGGGCCCAGATTCATTTTTGGGGTATTTGTGTTTACCACAGTCAAATTATGGACAATAAAACACTCAACAGATTTAACCTGTGCCGGAAGTAATTTGAGACAATTATCGGTAATAACCTCTTCTGTACGGATGTCATCTCGGGTACACTACCTACTAATGTGAATACTGTGAAACAAACATTCGTGTACTTAACATAATTACAAATAATTATTTCAAATTACTTTTGTGCCAACGTAAATAACAGATTTTGGTTAATTCATGCACAACAAATTTTCTTCTTGCTTTAGTTAGTATATTTTAAAACTGAGAAAACCTTCAGTATCAACGATAGAAAAGTTGAGCAGATATCTGGGATTGAAGTAAGCATATCGTGCGTTGTTGGTCTTCACGGTACTATGTCTGTCGAACAACCAGAACTATGTCTCAGATGCAAATTAGTATTTCAATTCGACCTTTAAAATGCCACTTTATTTCAAGGTATAAATAATTAAAAATATTCCTCCACATGTGAGCATTTGAATGTCTACATTGAAAAATTACAATACGAAACGAATTTTCAGACAAAAAATTGCTGGTTTTCTGAAAATTGAAATATAAAAATTACATCAAAAACAATATAGTCTTGCCTGTGAGTTGATATCAGGGGTCAGCCAACTCCCCCCGAGGTCGTTGATGCGTGTACAGCCACATGGTTACATCCGCGCTCTTGTACGAGCACAACTGCGCCGCTATTTGCGATGCAATTAAACCTAATCATGGGATACTTTTTTAAAAGTTCATCGCAAAACAGCGATACATAACCTATATACTCTATGTTCTAGTGATTATGTCACGAAATATTTGCATTTGCCAAAATGATGTTGAAACATTATTAGTGCGACCCTTCATCGTGTGTGGATCTTAGGCGGAACACAATTTCAAGCAGTAATAATTGCAAGATGAACCTTTTACCTGGAAGTTGACAAATTTAGTATTTCATTTATCTTTAAAATAGTGGCTCAAAATTTGTGTGATGCGATACAGGTTTAAATGTGCATCGCAAATTTTCCGCTATGATTGTAATAACTTGGGGTGAGCGACGGTTTCTTACTAACAAGATAAGTGATCTTGATGTCCTGGGATGGAGAATCACGAACAAAAATCCATACAACCGTTGAGTGGGTAATATAGGGTAGAGGTCCGAGGCGCCTTCTTTATTTGGGTAGTAGAGTTCGCCAAGCGTACACAACGACAGAGTTTTCGGCTGTCTTCGCATATCTTCGGCGAAGTAGCTGACCAATCAGGCTCCTTCATCGCGTCGCTTGGCGAACATCTACTACCCGACTAAAGTATGTTGGGCAGTAAAAGGCGGTAGACAAACTGCCGATGGCGTTGCGCCTCTACCCTATATTACTCAATCAACGATACAACTGTTATAAAAAGTAGTTCGATCTATGTTTGTTGTTGAGCTAGAGCAATGTAATTTAAATCTAGACACTGTGCTCATTGATACACGTGTGGACATGTGAGGACCCAACCGAAACACATGCTCACTTCAGGGTGTCAATCAATAACGATTGTTTTTGCATTTGATTTCTGAAACATCTTTTTATCTGCTTTGTGCATACATATGAATGGTTGGTAAATATCCACACAGCGTGGGATTATTACTGTCACGGATCTTCCTAGTAGACTTATGCATACAACTATAGAGGGTGGCGCAACGGCGCAAGGTCATATTAGAGCCGGCCCGGAGTGACCCCGAGAGGTGTGTTCACAGGATTGGCAGGATTTAATGAAACTACCTTACAAACGGTATATCACCGAAAATAATATTACAATGGATAATAATTACAACAGTAATAATAATAATAATAATAATAATAATAATAATAATAATAATAATAATAATAATAATAATAATAATAATAATAATAATAATAATAATAATAATAATAATAATAATAATAATAATAATAATAATAATAATAAAAGTAATAATAATAATGACGGTAAAAGTAAAAGTAGTAATACAGTGTTAAGTCGGTTTCATTTATTATATTACAGAAGTATATCATAGCCATAGTGGGGGCTCTTTACGGGTAATGCCATATTGGACACCGTCCACAATCAAATTCAATAGAGTACATTATAGATTACCCAATGGTCTTAATGAAAACAGCGTAATCGTTGCGATTAGCCTTGTAGCGGGCTCTAGAAATAATATCGTACCATCGTAACAGGCCGTCGCTATATTACTGTGTTGTCGTCATGGATTATATATAATAGTGAAGTAACGCTCGATCTCATGCCTTCGGTATTGCAGTGATGCTATGAGCCCGTCTGTTGGCAGGCGTTTTCTATGCACATTCCGAGCGAGGCTAGTGCAATAACAAGCAGGCACCGGGAAATCCCGCGGCGAATTCCGTTAAAATAAACCGCGTAGAACGACCGTCTCTTCTGAGAATGTTGCTCACATTGTTTGACTCCCGCCATCGTGCAGACAAAATAACACTGCGAAGAGTCATTTAAAAGTCGTCGCACGACTTCCGATGCTTTTGTCAGAGGCGAGGAGCTGTAGCCAACCAGCGAACAGCTCGAAACAAACACGTGCAATAGCGGTCGCTGATTGGCTACGAGTGGGGGTGTGTTCCTACTTCCTCGCCTGTGACGAAAGCAGGAGAAAGGTTGCTGTGCGGCAACTTTACTACATGTCCAATATAGATGAATTGGATGCCACGACAGACTCGGGACTCGGGACACATTATAATGATGATGCCGATGTTGATTATTACTTAACAATAATTTATTTCGTAGACTTTCACGGCCGGAGTCAACTGAACTATCCGTGTATAACCGAGTCAAAAGGTGGAAACAATACAACGTTTCGCCCATATTCCAATGGGCTTCTTCAGGGAGAATGTTGATACTGAAAGCAACTCTGGAAAGTGTTGCTAT
The DNA here is from genome assembly GCA_945910005.1 of Isoperla grammatica. Taxonomy (NCBI): domain Eukaryota; kingdom Metazoa; phylum Arthropoda; class Insecta; order Plecoptera; family Perlodidae; genus Isoperla; species Isoperla grammatica. The sequence continues at coordinate 44,231,008 of OX246746.1, forward strand.
CAGAATAACAACCACAGGCGCGCTCAATAATATAGCACCAAAACCAAAACGTTGGATTGTTGTCACCTTTTTACACGGTTATACCCGGAAAAAGTCTCCTCGTACGACAGGCAGAGCTACCATGAACCTACAACATTCTATTATACTGTATTGTATTGTATTGTATTGTATATTCAAAATTTCAACGAACACTGACCCCAGTATCAGATGTATTTCAACAATTAGTCGACACAATTTTTGGCAGAACCAACGACGACTCAGTTAACCTCTAACAGAGCCACTGCTCATTTCGGACTAAAATCCGTTGACTAACACAATTGGAATTGGAATTATTAGAATTAATCTTAAAATGCGTTGTGTGTTGAATTCGGAAGTTCGGCTTCATACAGGATTTCAATGCTTTGCAAATTGAGGGGATTTGCTTTCACATCGACACCCGTAGAGTAGAGTATTGATTTGACGGAGTAATCATCCATATCTAGCCATTATCATTCAAGTAGGTCTAATCAGAACTGAACTTACAATGATCAGCTAATAATTCATCAATTAAAATTAGTTTTATCATGTCATGCAACACTGTAATACCGATCGAAATGGGATAAATGATTGGTTGAGAGTCGGATTGGTGGCTGTACCAGAATGGTTCTGGAACACTCACGTTGTCTCCAGGGGTGAAGACTGTAGACCCATCGACGCATATAGGGGCAACTGGCAAGGGGAAAACGCGACCCCCCTGAATGTTTTGTTTACTAATTAAAATTTAATGTTTAAACATATCGAAGGCCGTTTTTGTTCCTACCTTCAACTGATTTCAATAAATAGGGCTCAGAATCTAATTGATACAATAAAAGTGCATGCATTACCAACAACTACAACATAATTCTCTTATAAAGACGTAAACATCTTCATAGAACACAGAGAAAACTATCTTTCAAACATATATCAAACCAGAAAGGGAGATTTTATCCAACCGTATCTAGAGAAAACTTCATATTTTAATACGCTTTTATCGAATTGCTTTTTTACTCTGCGATTGCAATAACAGCGTGGAAACAATAAACCTACATGTAAAACCATTATCTACAATTGCACATCAATTTATTCCGTAAACATTATTTTTATAACGGAAGAAATGATCTTGATCCCCCCCCCCCCCCCCTTTAGAAAGTCTTGCCACCATCCCTAGTTGTCGCCCAAGGTTATTAGTGAATACTGCGCTTATAACTTCCTTGCCCCTAAACAAACTTACCAATGCATTATGCATTAGTCAGTCATTGGCGAGTGGTTCGTGGCCAATCAGCGATCGGTATTGGAAATTGGGGCTCCCTGATTGGCCACCAATCATTAGTCTATGACGAAAGCTTCTGAAAGTTTGTTTTTGGGGGCAAGGCCTATATTATGCCATGTGCTATTCTAGGATTTGTTCTTTTTTAAGATGGCCATACAAATTTAAAAAGAGACTTGTGAAGAATGTTCAAAATAAATCAAATACAGTTTGGACAAGGCATACTCTCTATATACTAAGTTTTACATTCACGCTACGGATACATATTGTTAGCGAGCAAGATGGGAGCGAGAAGTTTCATATTGTTATATACATATTGTTCATATTGTTTATTGTTGTTATATTTTCTATATTGCTTTAATACATCTTTGTTTATGCGACGAAGTTTTAAAAAAAACGGTATCTTGAACAATTTTTCGTACACGAATGTTTTCAACCACCAGTACAAAACAACAGTTTGTATTGGTTCACGAAAAAATACATATACCAAAAAACTATGGAACATAATCGTTTTTATGAAAGCTTGAACGTTTAAAAGGACGACATAATATTATCCTTGAGTCTACACTTGTTCATGATGCAGTTCATGATGCAGAATAATTCATCATAATCTTGGAGTATCCAATAAAAAGTTCGGGTGTGCTATTCTATTGGGCACACTTGACTCCGTCATCATTAGGCATTTACTCATCCGATGAGCATTTGTCGCCCAACCACCAAGTACTCAACACAAGCAGCTTGAAAGGCGTGGCGCAACACTTGATAGCCATACGATGAGCATTGAACCAAGTACTCAACACAAGCAGCTTGAAAGGCGTGGCGCAACACTTGATAGCCATACGATGAGCATTGAACCAAGTACTCAACACAAGCAGCTTGAAAGGCGTGGCGCAACACTTGATAGCCATACGATGAGCATTGAACCAAGTACTCAACACAAGCAGCTTGAAAGGCGTGGCGCAACACTTGATAGCCATACGATGAGCATTGAACCAAGTACTCAACACAAGCAGCTTGAAAGGCGTGGCGCAACACTTGATAGCCATACGATGAGCATTGAACCAAGTACTCAACACAAGCAGCTTGAAAGGCGTGGCGCAACACTTGATAGCCATACGATGAGCATTGAACCAAGTACTCAACACAAGCAGCTTGAAAGGCGTGGCGCAATATACGGTATTTTGTTCGTTGTATCTTTAAAATCACATTCAATATCAACATTTTAGGATATCATCAAGATCTACGGAAATTCTCAAAAATAATTTAAACTATATGTTTGGATGAAATTACGCAATTTGATAGGCTACTAAAGTAGTCCATATGTCATAAACAATCAATTGAACTTCTTCAATTTAGAGTATTTTTATATCTTAGTAATAATATCTAGCCGTTCATAATTCCAAAATTTCGATATTAAATCTCACTGTAAAGATCCGACCAAAAACCTTTTAAATGCTCACGCTTTTTGATCAAGCTATTTGTTTCGAATACTTTTAATAGTATGATTAGTATCCACCCCCCCCCCCCCCCCCCCCCTTTTACAAAAGATCACAATATTTGAATAAAGTGATGTCTCTTCAATTCTCTTATATAGCTCAAACGATGCAAGTTTGTGATAAGAGTTGTTATGGAAATGTTTATGATGTATTGGATCGGTTACGCCCCCTCTTAACAACACGATAAATTGTCATTAACGTTAACATTAAATATTAGAATCTACCACCGGACATTCAACAAGAAAGGTATTTGATCAAAGTAGTAACTTTTTGAACAATTACTATTTCGAAAGAAGCCAGAGAAAAGAAACACAAAACGCGTCAAGTTTAAAATGTTTCCTCTGTTCTATAGTCCACATAATGTGTTTCATGGATATCTTCAGAGCTCTTCAATATATTGAATACGTGTATCAGCTATACAGTGAATTTAAAAACTAAATTGTTACGATTGTCATTTCAGTAATTGTTAATTCATTATACTGAGTTTTTCAAATAACAAGATCATATAACACCAAACCTTACACGCAAACCTGCAGGCCTTCCTCACGTTTGAATAATTAAAGAGACATTTGAATTCAATCAAGTTTGAGGGGTTACTGTTAGTTGGAGAAAATAAACCTGAACAAATGTGGGGCTCAGCCCAGGCAGATTCCTTTCACGTGTGAGTTCTGCGAATGACTCCATGCACGCCCCACTGAACCCCCCCCCCCCCCCCATATAATGCAAATCTAGAGGCGCTATTGTCAGCTCATCTCTGCAATAAATTAGCGCTCCAGCGGAAATGTACAAGGGCAATTGTAGACACTCGAACATTGAGGTTTCGATACAATGTAGCCTTTCAATAAGCTGCAGCATTCCTAATTCGTGCTGATCGGTTAGTTGTGTTTCATAATCCGTAGTGTGACAGATAGACTGCATGGATCTATGATCTATCCCTCACTACTAATATATAGGCACATGCTTTCGTCACAGGCGAGGTATTCGTAGCCAACCAGCGAACCGCCCGAGACAAGCGCGCGCAGATAACGGTCGCTGATTGGCTACGAATACCTCGCCTGCGTATACGTGTATACGCGTCCCAAGACAACCTTACATATGCTCTCATCACAGGCGAGGTATTCGTAGCCAACCAGCGAACCGCCCGAGACAAGCGCGCGCAGATAACGGTCGCTGATTGGCTACGAATACCTCGCCTGCGTATACGTGTATACGCGTCCCAAGACAACCTTACAGATGCTCTCATCACAGGCGAGGTATTCGTAGACAACCAGGGAACCTCCCGAGACAAGCGCGCGCAGATAACGGTCGCTGATTGGCTACGAATACCTCGCCTGCGTATACGTGTATACGCGTCCCAAGACAACCTTACAGATGCTCTCATCACAGGCGAGGTATTCGTAGCCAACCAGCGAACCTCCCGAGACAAGCGCGCGCAGATAACGGTCGCTGATTGGCTACGAATACCTCGCCTGCGTATACGTGTATACGCGTCCCAAGACAACCTTACAGATGCTCTCATCACAGGCGAGGTATTCGTAGCCAACCAGCGAACCTCCCGAGACAAGCGCGCGCAGATAACGGTCGCTGATTGGCTACGAATACCTCGCCTGCGTATACGTGTATACGCGTCCCAAGACAACCTTATACAGATGCTTGCATCATAGACGAGTGATTCGTGGCCAACCAGTGAGTCCCAATCTCAAATACCGACCGCTGATTGGCCACGGTTCCTCGTCCGAGGAAGATGACGAAGCATATGTAAACAGCTATTCAAGAACAACGCTAGGTCTTCAGTTTACGAAATTGTCCATTGCCACTCTACTATAAGCAGTTGGTATATATCACAAATTATAAAACTAAATGAACAAAATAAAATGTTGGAGGAATTATAACATGTTTTACGAAAATAGTTTCTAGAAAAGTTTCTAAAAAGTTTTTCAGGACATAATTTGATTTGAGCTCATTCATTTATGGCCATGGGAGTGATGAAAATGAACTATTTCTCCTGGCCGCCTCTTTTACCTATATGAGGGGTGTAATTGATGCACAATGTGCAGTACCTTATAGGTTGGGTAACTTGTCCGGACATTATACAAATTATTACTGCGATGATTCGTCAACTTTGAAACTTGTTTGCACATAGCACGCATTATTACTGCACGAAACGGGTTAAAATATCTAGGTGAAGAATGAAAATACTTTAATAAGCTCCCCAAAGTTGCGTCTATATTCTAAAGAAACGTTATATAAGTTTATGGGTATGATTATTTGATTAGAAATAAGTATGAATGACCACCACTAAATTTTAAACAATGACTATCATACTTGAGATAAAAATTACTTTGTAGTTTTGAAAAGTTACGTAAATGAAAGATGTGTCAAGTTCCTACTTACACAAAATTAATAAAGTTCACTTTTAAAAAGTTCCGTACCAAACACTAAACGCAGAACTTTAAGTATTAGAAGTTACCCAATAATCTATCAAGTTGAGGAGTACTCTACAGAAATAAACGGTGTGAGCTAAATCATTGAATAGTTGTAGTTGAAATGGTATTGACATTACACGCATACAAGGCATTTTATTTGTTTTAGGCTTCTCGCTTCATAATTTTTCACTAACGATGTTGCTCAGTTATAAACTTTCATTTCTATATTATCCATCACAACACAATACACATGCCATGGATTATCTGTTGCAAGTATTCTACCACTTTTCCTTTCCACTTGCGCTTCAATTCTATCTTTTAGTATTCCATCGTGCCTCAAAGTGTGTCCAACTAAAGTATTCTTTCTTACTTCCTCCTAAATCCAAAACAGCTCCACTAGCTAGTGCAGTAGTAAAAGCTTAAAAGGTCCCAGGAAAAGTTCCACCTGATCCAACCCCTGCATACTCAGACTTGTACTGTTAGGCCCGGTTTCACCAAAGTATCCTAAACGACAAATTAGTTAATTCTCCATTTAAGTTAAACGTGGTTCAAGATGGTTGTTTAATTTGTTGGGTTCCACCATGACATTCGTCAGTTAAGTTAACTAAACGGAGAAACAACTGTAACACAAGCTGTGATTGGTCTTTGTTGAGTGACGTCGACCCTCAGTTACCGCTCGATTACTGTCAAGAAGGTTAGACTTGCTAGAGTGTGTAGACTGTGTGCTTGCTAGACTTGTTAAAACGATGAAAAAGTTTTCGAGAGGGGCGAATTATAGTATAGCCACGAAAAGGCTACACTTTTAAATGTAATTCAGACCTACTTAAGCATAATTGAACAAAAAAATATATATCGCACACGATGAATCGTGCCATGGTGATATGTGATATGAATGTAGGGCTGGGGCCCTAGGCCCAATCCTAATGCTTACCCTTCCTTAAGCTCGTCCTTGCCCTGGGAATATGTATCTAGACCATTATAATACTATACATTCTTTTCTATACGTGAGCTAATGATATACGTGAATTTACAGTACTTGTTTCACTTCGAAAGACAAACACTCAAGCAATAACAAAGCTATAACCTCATTATTTACCGCCGATAATTTACCACGCCCCCCAGTTGACTGGAGAATTAGGCGTTAAACGGCCAGCGACGGCGGTTTAATATTACCTCGGTTTAGTAAGAATTAAACGAGCTTTCCGAAGTGGTGGGACGCTCTGTGAAATTAACTGACGGTTTAAGAAAGATAAACCGAGTTTAACACTTGGTGAAACCGGGCGGTCATTCAGATGTCCTCGTTATCAGTAACACTGTGCCATATAACACACCAGCCAGACAAGATGCATGTATCTGCTGCAGCTGCAGTGGCCTTGAGACTTGTGGTAACTCGGACAGGAATGTTTCAACTATCAACCTGCGAGAGTGTAGAATTGTCTGACCAAAACTAACGACATTTCTTATACACAGAGTTACACTTCAGGTGGGCAATAATAAACCCAGTTCTAAGTGTTGAAGTGAAAACTATTTTTTTCTGTCCATATAATATCAAATGATAAAAATGTTGATTCAAATAGTTTAATCTATAAAGGAGGTATTGGACAAAGGCTTTGGATAATTGATTTTAGCTGACGCCATTTTATCATATTCATACAAGAAATATGGAGGATTTTAGACGCCCTTCTGCAAGAAATTTACAAAAAATACGAATACGAAAAACGATTCTACCAAACCAAATCAACGAAAAAATTGGATGACTAGACAGTAATATCTTCAGCTTCTTGTTCTGGGTATTGGTGGTGGCTGAGACCTAAACATTTCGCCGCAAGAACTTGCAGCTTGAATACTTGGAAGACTTGAGAGTTCAATACGTGGCTCAGCGGTAAGACGCGAGACTCTAATTTGGGAAGTAGCCGGTTCGATTCCGGCTACCGGTAATCCTGACTGAAGGTTTCCCTCAGACATAAAGGCGAATGCTGGGATTAAGTCCTAATATCAGCCCTCGAGACTTTCTTCCAAACTATCCAAACACCCTAACATATACCTAGTTAATCACCTGAAGAGGGACACATCAGGTAAAGCTGGTGTGCACCCTATAACAGGCATTCTTACGAGAAATTGGCATTATTTTATTTAATGCTATAGGCATGGGACCAAAAAATTAGCTGCATCGGGTACTACAAAAAATGTTTATATTATGATATTTATTTGTTTACATAAAGAGCTGCCGAAGAAAATACAAATTGTAATCTCGATTAGCCAAAGTTGCAAAAATATGGGAAGTAAAACTCAATATCGGCCAATATGTTACAAAATCATTTATATTACAACACGTAGAATTTTTTATAAACCGTTTGTATTTAATGTTTTGTTTTTTTTTATTAATTTATCTTTAGTATATATGCTAGATCCTTGTGATCACCCGAAGTACGAATTGAACTGCAGACAATAAATTGTTTTTCTCTTATTACAAAATGTAATGGAATGTTTTTGTACATGTGTGGTATACGCATTCAAGACAACAAGCGATATCAGGCGAGCTAACATCCAAATACACTTGACGGGAATGAGATTGTACGGCTGTGATTGGTGTGACTGGGATTGTACCAATTGAAGGCGGCACTCGAGGACCTGTTCTCGTTTCTAAGGACATTTCCACTACAAGATACGTCTAGTGTAGACAATCTTCCTTGTTTCGTTTAAAAACATCGGAAAACAGAAACATAGAACATTATTTTTGATTTGACAATTGCGGACCACAAACGTTTAAATCATATCAAAAGTTATTTATTTGATTTCATTAATGGTTCAAATAACTTCAACGATTCTAATGATTCTTGCTTTACGTCTCCAGTATTGCAAAAATGCTATTGGAGACGAATGGGAGGGGGGGCTAAATGAAAAATGAAGGTGAAGGACTATTACAAAAAGCCTTAAGACTTATACCGGATTCGAACCCTCGTCCCCGGTGTTTACGTTTAGAGGCTGCAGTCCTACCTCATGATGGGCACCACGGACGGCAAAAACTACTTCTAGCTCTGTAATGAATCCATCCATACTCTTATGTTATAATAAACAAAAAGGGAAAAAGTAGCCTCACGGTTAAATCTGCACAACAGTGACACTTTCTAATTATGTCTCAAGAATGTTACTCAAAATCGAAAATCCAAGGATATTGGATTGTAATCACTCATTGTGGTTAGTAAGCCCTACAGACTGAATACTAAATGTATACATCTGACTATACAGTTATAAGTGTGGTTGTTATTTTTATTTAATGTTAATTACTAATTATGGATTTAATGATCAAAATAGCTATATGCAGTTCTGATTACCGTATTGATATTATTTAGCACTCAGTCTGTAGGGCTTACCAAACCACAGCGCGCTATGCCCCTGTTTGTAATCTATGTAGGTCTATGTAAGCGAGATGCTCTCAGTCTGTAGGGCTTACCAAACCACAGCGCGCTATGCCCCTGTTTGTAATCTATGTAGGTCTATGTAAGCGAGATGCTCTCAGTCTGTAGGGCTTACCAAACCACAGCGCGCTATGCCCCTGTTTGTAATCTATGTAGGTCTATGTAAGCGAGATGCTCTCAGTCTGTAGGGCTTACCAAACCACAGCGCGCTATGCCCCTGTTTGTAATCTATGTAGGTCTATGTAAGCGAGATGCACTCAGTCTGTAGGGCTTACCAAACCACAGCGCGCTATGCCCCTGTTTGTAATCTATGTAGGTCTATGTAAGCGAGATGCACTCAGTCTGTAGGGCTTACCAAACCACAGCGCGCTATGCCCCTGTTTGTAATCTATGTAGGTCTATGTAAGCGAGATGCTCTCAGTCTGTAGGGCTTACCAAACCACAGCGCGCTATGCCCCTGTTTGTAATCTATGTAGGTCTATGTAAGCGAGATGCTCTCAGTCTGTAGGGCTTACCAAACCACAGCGCGCTATGCCCCTGTTTGTAATCTATGTAGGTCTATGTAAGCGAGATGCACTCAGTCTGTAGGGCTTACCAAACCACAGCGCGCTATGCCCCTGTTTGTAATCTATGTAGGTCTATGTAAGCGAGATGCACTCAGTCTGTAGGGCTTACCAAACCACAGCGCGCTATGCCCCTGTTTGTAATCTATGTAGGTCTATGTAAGCGAGATGCTCTCAGTCTGTAGGGCTTACCAAACCACAGCGCGCTATGCCCCTGTTTGTAATCTATGTAGGTCTATGTAAGCGAGATGCACTCAGTCTGTAGGGCTTACCAAACCACAGCGCGCTATGCCCCTGTTTGTAATCTATGTAGGTCTATGTAAGCGAGATGCTCTCAGTCTGTAGGGCTTACCAAACCACAGCGCGCTATGCCCCTGTTTGTAATCTATGTAGGTCTATGTAAGCGAGATGCTCTCAGTCTGTAGGGCTTACCAAACCACAGCGCGCTATGCCCCTGTTTGTAATCTATGTAGGTCTATGTAAGCGAGATGCACTCAGTCTGTAGGGCTTACCAAACCACAGCGCGCTATGCCCCTGTTTGTAATCTATGTAGGTCTATGTAAGCGAGATGCTCTCAGTCTGTAGGGCTTACCAAACCACAGCGCGCTATGCCCCTGTTTGTAATCTATGTAGGTCTATGTAAGCGAGATGCTCTCAGTCTGTAGGGCTTACCAAACCACAGCGCGCTATGCCCCTGTTTGTAATCTATGTAGGTCTATGTAAGCGAGATGCTCTCAGTCTGTAGGGCTTACCAAACCACAGCGCGCTATGCCCCTGTTTGTAATCTATGTAGGTTCTATGTAAGCGAGATGCACTCAGTCTGTAGGGCTTACCAAACCACAGCGCGCTATGCCCCTGTTTGTAATCTATGTAGGTCTATGTAAGCGAGATGCACTCAGTCTGTAGGGCTTACCAAACCACAGCGCGCTATGCCCCTGTTTGTAATCTATGTAGGTCTATGTAAGCGAGATGCTCTCAGTCTGTAGGGCTTACCAAACCACAGCGCGCTATGCCCCTGTTTGTAATCTATGTAGGTCTATGTAAGCGAGATGCTCTCAGTGTGTAGGGCTTACCAAACCACAGCGCGCTATGCCCCTGTTTGTAATCTATGTAGGTCTATGTAAGCGAGATGCTCTCAGTCTGTAGGGCTTACCAAACCACAGCGCGCTATGCCCCTGTTTATAATCTATGTAGGTCTATGTAAGCGAGATGCTCTCAGTCTGTAGGGCTTACCAAACCACAGCGCGCTATGCCTTGTTTGTAATCTATGTAGGTCTATGTAAGCGAGATGCTCTCAGTCTGTAGGGCTTACCAAACCACAGCGCGCTATGCCCCTGTTTGTAATCTATGTAGGTCTATGGAAGCGAGATGCTCTCAGTCTGTAGGGCTTACCAAACCACAGCGCGCTATGCCCCTGTTTGTAATCTATGTAGGTCTATGGAAGCGAGATGCTCTCAGTCTGTAGGGCTTACCAAACCACAGCGCGCTATGCCCCTGTTTGTAATCTATGTAGGTCTATGGAAGCGAGATGCTCTCAGTCTGTAGGGCTTACCAAACCACAGCGCGCTATGCCCCTGTTTGTAATCTATGTAGGTCTATGTAAGCGAGATGCTCTCAGTCTGTAGGGCTTACCAAACCACAGCGCGCTATGCCCCTGTTTGTAATCTATGTAGGTCTATGTAAGCGAGATGCTCTCAGTCTGTAGGGCTTACCAAACCACAGCGCGCTATGCCCCTGTTTGTAATCTATGTAGGTCTATGTAAGCGAGATGCTCTCAGTCTGTAGGGCTTACCAAACCACAGCACGCTATGCCCCTGTTTGTAATCTATGTAGGTCTATGTAAGCGAGATGCTCTCAGTCTGTAGGGCTTACCAAACCACAGCGCGCTATGCCCCTGTTTGTAATCTATGTAGGTCTATGTAAGCGAGATGCTCTCAGTCTGTAGGGCTTACCAAACCACAGCGCGCTATGCCCCTGTTTGTAATCTATGTAGGTCTATGGAAGCGAGATGCTCTCAGTCTGTAGGGCTTACCAAACCACAGCGCGCTATGCCCCTGTTTGTAATCTATGTAGGTCTTTGTAAGCGAGATGCTCTCAGTCGGTAGGGCTTACCAAACCACAGCGCGCTATGCCCCTGTTTGTAATCTATGTAGGTCTATGTAAGCGAGATAGGTTCGTGTTTTCAAACCGTATGCAACTAAACTAAAACCCCGTTATATTGTATCACTTGAGTCATAGTTCTAAAAAAAAATTTGTAAAATAATGTATTCCTACTTCGTTGACTCGTGTTTTCAAACCGTATGCAACTAAAACCCCGATATATTGTATCACTTCAGTCATAGTTCTAAAAAAAAATTGTGTAAAATAATGTATTCCTACTTCGTTGGCTCGAATTTAAAAGTGAGTAGATTGTTTCTCAAACAATCACTTTACAAAGTACTAATAACAAAACAGTCATTGCAGCGAGAGAAGAACACACAATTTAAGCGATAGAGTCTCGGCGAACAGTTTATTGCCAGGAAATAAATGCTCAGAACTTTTGATTTTGCATGATTTGTTGGATCATTCTTACTTTTTTGTGTTTTAACATTTTAAGCGTACAAGTATACATGGTACATACTATTGAAATTTGCTCTCCATTTGAAAAACACTACTTTCAATTGTTAGGAATGTGTTTGAAATTCGTAGGTGACTAATTTAGATGAATAAAGATGTACCGTAATGTACCTAATGTATAGCGGCTTCATGCTCTATTGCTTGCTGTAATAGCCACGTCGAGGCTTCCCTACTACATTTGCCAGTGATCCAACGTTCCCTTCTTATTCACACAACTGGTTCGATAGGTTTCTTTAAAATGATCTGAATAATTAGCAATGCAGCATGAAGCCGACATATGCCGAACAACACGTGGCTTCCAAGACAATATCTGATTACTGCCCTGAACAATGTCAGGAATGCCGCAATGCGGACGTGCTACTGATAACGCAGTCATATAAAGTGAGCTCACTGCCTCGTGTTCGCTTTAGCGTGTACGTCAATAACCTCATTGTGACAACGTATATGATCCAATGCAACAGCAAACATGGGCATACGCAGGCTTAGGATCCAATACGCGGGCATACTTAGGGAAGGAACTTTTTAAAGGAATGCGTTCCTTTTTTGGGGAACTTTTCAAATTACGCAATCCTTTTCTTGACAAAGAAATTTGAGAAATTTCGTATTTCGGGGAACTTTTTAAAACGTTATTTTAAACGTTTCTTTTAGGAAAGAGTCTTTTATTTTTCCGTTCAGCGCCACTATTAGCTGTGCTATCAATCTTGTGGTTTTATTGGTAATAAACAAATCTGCTTTGCCGGCATTATGTTTCATATTAAAATATTTTGGTCTGGTATTTTTCGATTTTAACCAATAATAGTTATGGCGTCCGCCGCCAGGCTCTAAGACTGCACGAGCAGTATTTCCTCATGGCGTAGCTCGCTGACACTAAACATTTGGTATTCCTCTTTTAGTGTTGTATAAGCATCGTCGTGTAAATACTCGTAGTCCTTCCTATACGATTAATAATGCAATCTTAAAAATCAACGACTGCGCTGCGTGTTTCATTAAAACAATACAAATTAAAAGGAACGTCGTTCCATTTTTTGAGAAACTTGATCTTTTGAAGGATAAAGTTATAAAAAGGAACCAATTTTTTTTTAAGTTCCTTTTAAGATTGATGAACTGAATCTTTTAGAAGTTCCGTTTAAAAAGGAACTTCGCCAAGGTGACGGGTATCGGGTAACTGAACGGGCGTAGTCAGTTTATACCTACATCGCTACAAATTTAACCCTGTCCAGACCCCACGTTCACGTTTGAGAGCATCAGTTTTCAAATAATAAGACATTCAAATGGGACCTTTGTTCTCATTGACCACTGTTTACAAAAATTAAATGCTTTAATAAAACCATTGCAATTTTTTCCATTAAAGCATCAATGTGATAAATGTTACGTCTTGATTTAGAGATGTTTCCAAATTAATACTTGCAAAAACCCTTAAAAACAAGAGAATTTTGATGTGTACCGGATATTTGTTTGATGTCTCGATTTTTTGTATTTGAGAGACAAAAATATGAAAACATGTGTAAAATTGAGAAACAAAAATGGTTGATACTCCTGGAAAAAATTATTTTCCTTCCAAATTCTGGTTTTATGTAAACAAACCAAAAATTTCCAAAATTAAAAAAAAATATATTTTTATAAATATATAAATCTTATAAAGACTAACAGAAATTATTGTGAGTGTTTTTAGGTTGCTTTATCTGCCAAAAAAATAAGCTTACTGAAAGGGTTTAACTCAACTGAATTACGCTTATAAACGCACACTAGCTAGTTTCAAGGGATATTTACGTTATATTGAATTATTACGGTGAAAGTTAATGCTATGACATATTAACACCTTCAATATATTTTGTGTGACTGTGACATATATTTTATTCTATTGTTTATGCTTTGGCCTATTTGATGAATCTGCTCTCAATCAAAACCTTTTACTTCACCCTGCATGCTATTCTGTATGGTCCCAGGTTTTTATGTTGGCACAGTTGTTCGAATGAAAACACATTTCACAAACTATTTCCACACTTGCCATTTGAGAAATATTGTGCCTAACGGTATTGCCCACTCTAAGCTTTGTTGGCTGAAAACGCCAAATCTGACCACGTTAAATCTTTGACGATCGAAAAAGTATTTGTCCTAAAATGTTTTCAGGAAATGGGTCGAGGCCGATGTTTGAAAAGCACTTGTTGGGCAGAAGCGCTCAAGCAGACAATAAAACATCATTATATAGGTTTTTGTCAACTCTGCAGAACGCGGGTGACGAAATAGAAAACATGGTTCAGATATATGCGATGTTTTGTGTTTATACCATTCGATTAGAGCCCACTTCTAGAACATATTAATTTTAGTATATTATGTAAATTGTAAACAACAATTAGGATGTTAATAATCTGAAAGCTCTTACATCATCATTGTGTGTCATTAACTGCATCGACCTTTTACGGGAAATTTTAGCATAAAAGCGCTTTAAGTCGTTCCATATTATGTAAAACAGATTTTGTTTTTTTATAGTATAAACAACTGGTTTTTGAGCAATGATCAAAAATACCAAAACGTACATTATTTGCATTATTTTAGCAGAATTTCAGAAACCAAAAACAACATTGTATTTCTTTGACACACATTAACAATATATACCTTAATGATATCTACAAACAGTTACAACTTAAAACTCCAAGAAAGATTATTACTTTACTACTACAATTAGTGTTTTAATAATAATAATACTTTATTGAACATATAGATAAATCATAGCGTTACAATAACTGCAATTACTTAGCTCGACGCATGTTAATATTTACGCATTGGTTCTTTTCAACAGGAACATGCTGCTTTTTGCGATACTACGCACTTACCTATCCACCAACATTCATTAATTATACTTTCAAATCATATATGCATAAGTAATTTTTAATCCCCCTAACACTAAAATACTCAGTAATATTTGATAACACGAAGAACGAGCATATGTCTTTCGTCACGCTCAGCAGGATAAAGCTAACAGCTATAATGTAGGAGGGAACTTGACGAGTCTTCAGACATGAATCCTTAGACTGAAGTGCTCACTGTTCCGTGTAGGAGTAGGAAGACAGACAGACAGACAGACAGTAGGGCGGAAGACAGACGGCCTTGCAAGGTCACCTTGTCTTAAGAACATTAGGTCACCTTGTAACACGCACAGCTCACCAGCCTACTCATCCATCATTCATGTAGGTCTATTTACCTCAAAAATATACACACACGTATAGTACATATGCACGTAGAATTATTTGCATTACAAAATATAATATATGAATTCACAATTTTCGTTCAGATAATTACAAATGACAATTGAGACGAATAGTTCATTGCCACAGCTTATTTTCGATTGTTTCTATCGTTAGTGAAGCAAATGAATAAAAAATGTAATTTATGAGTCATCATCATAATCCTTATTCTAGTCCTGTCTAGTTTGGGTTCAGATTAGTAATTAATTTTCATTTGGTTTTACTAATCGGTCGGAATGATTAAATTTAAAAAATAAATCGCACTGACCAATTAGCACTATAAATATTGTTTTCAACTCTTTATAAAAGTTAATAGATACCACATCGGATACACTAAGTTACAATTTACAGTTAATTAAGGCAAAAGTTTACTCGTCTCAATAAAACTTGATGCAAATTTATCTCAGCCCACTGGACAATGACTTAACCCACTTATAATTTTAAATATCCTTTTTTTATACCTTACCAACTAGAAACTATTTAATACGGTCGTATTCTCAACTGAGAGCATAAAACCACACTCACTAAGACACAACAGTGTCTGGCGTTGGTCACTGGGAAGCAAAACCCCCCTGAGCCCCCTTGCTCGTGATTAGAAGTGTCTGGCGTTGGTCACTGGGAAGCAAAGCCCCCCTGAGCCCCCTTGCTCGTGATTAGAAGTGTCTGGCGTTGGTCACTGGGAAGCAAAGCCCCCCTGAGCCCCCTTGCTCGTGATTAGAAGTGTCTGGCGTTGGTCACTGGGAAGCAAAGCCCCCCTGAGCCCCCTTGCTCGTGATTAGAAGTGTCTGGCGTTGGTCACTGGGAAGCAAAGCCCCCCTGAGCCCCCTTGCTCGTGATTAGCAGCGTCGAGCGTTGACCCGGGATCTGCGGGGACAGATTAAAGGGATCAACGACAGCCGCCGCACCACGGGAACATGTCCGGATTCTGCTAAATATACAATAAGTGATGAAAATTTCCCCCATCAATTATAAAAAAGTTATGTTTCCATGTAGTAGGACGATAACCTGTCCATAAATTCCCCGTCACACCCACTATTCTTTTTCGCCGAGCGAGGCCGGAAGTCCAGTTCCGTTTCCGGTCTGAGTGCGAGTGTGAGTGAGTGAGTGAGCGAGGACAGCGACCCAACCTCCATCCTTCCGTCCATTGGACGGCACACATTCCGTTATCACATCCCAGACCTCCACATTCCGTTATCACATCCCAGACCTCCACATTCCGTTATCACATCCCAGACCTCCACATTCCGTTATCACATCCCAGACCTCCACATTCCGTTATCACATCCCAGACCTCCACATTCCGTTATCACATCCCAGACCTCCACATTCCGTTATCACATCCCAGACCTCCACATTCCGTTATCACATCCCAGACCTCCACATTCCGTTATCACATCCCAGACCTCCACATTCTGTTATCACATCTCAGACCTCCACATTCCATTATCAAATCCCAGACCTCCACATTCCGTTATCACATCCCAGACCTCCACATTCCGTTATCACTTGCTAGACCTCCACATTCCGTTATCACATCTCAGACCTCCACATTCCGTTATCACATCCCAGACCTCCACATTCCGTTATCACATCCCAGACCTCCACATTCCGTTATCACATCCCAGACCTCCACATTCCGTTATCACATCCCAGACCTCCACATTCCGTTATCACATCCCAGACCTCCACATTCCGTTATCACATCCCAGACCTCCACATTCCGTTATCACATCCCAGACCTCCACATTCCGTTATCACATCCTAGACCTCCACATTCCGTTATCACACATCCTAGACTTACTGCACACGCGCTTCACCGATGTGCTCCTCTTCGCGTGACTAACTATAGGAATAATGGGGTGTTTTGGGTATTTGGGCAGGAATGTCTGAATGCTATTTCATAGAAACCTCGAAAAAACCTTGTCAGGTTTGCAGGTGGGTGAGATCGAACTGGCGGCCTCCCGCATTAGGGTCTCGTGTGTGAGCGTTGAGGGTTACCACGTGTGGATGTGATAACAAGCACGTGGCTCTGGAAGTGAATTTGCATAGAAACCACGTGCGAGGCCAAACACACATCTTATTAATACACTATGAGCACTTATAATAGAACACACTCATCTTTCGGCAAAATACTAATACTTGTTATAATAATAATAATAGTAATAATAATAATAATAATAATAATAATAATAATAATAATAATAATAATAATAATAATAATAATAATAATAATAATAATAATAATAATAATAATAATAATAATAATAATAATAATAATACTACTAATAGTAATAATAATAATAATAATAATAATAATAATAATAATAATAATAATAATAATAATAACAGTAATAATAATAATATTTTTTTTTATTTGAAATTTACAACATACAGAACCACACACAAAAAAAGATGATTCAATAATAATATTTTTGAATATTAATAATAATAATAATAATAATAATAATAATAATAATAATAATAATAACAATAATAATAATAATAATAATAATAATAATAATAATAATAATAATAGTAATAATAATAAATTAATTAATTATTAATAGATGCTGCTCGGCACAATGAATATTGTTAGAAACATTTTGAACCTACGTATAGTGTTTTCCCATTTCTGGTAACAGTTCCGCATAATATAATAATATGGTTATAATGCTTCACTGGATATTGTAAGGCGCCAGCGTTATTGTATTTTCTCCCATGAAAGATAATAACAATAATTATTAATTACACTTACTCCACTCAAGAATGTTAAACACGTTTGGTCCATATACTTTCAAAGTGTCAATACATCAATACACTGAACCAGGGAAAGTAAGAATACCACAGTAGGGCCTATATTGCTACAAATTTCAGCCACGCTATAACAATAACACGTATTTTAGGCAAAAAAAAAAACATTTAGATCGTCTGACCCTTCAGATGGAATAATGCAACGAAGTCGCTATAAAGATAAACAGTAAACAATTGTTAATGATAAGTTCATGGTAGGAATGTCTTCACGCGCGGGCACCCATTTTGATACCTAATATAGGGAAGCAAGAAGTAAGATAGTATCAGGACCGCCCACATTTAATTTCCAACTTAACAAGCGCGAATAACTAACGTTTTTCCCGATTATCTAGTACAATTTGGTTGCGGTAAGTTTTTTGACGGTAACGTACAAGAAAACGTGCAAGCAGGTTTCCGTCAAAAAACTTAACGCAAGCAAATTGTACTAGAAAATCGGGAAAAACGTTAGTGATTCGCACTTGTTAAGTTGGAAACTAATTGTGGGTGGTCCTGACTCCCCTGACACTATCTTACTTCTTGGTGTGAGAGATCTTTACTCGGTTCTATACGCCATCATAACAATGAGGTGATATGACAATAATGAGTTACCCTAACGCGGGGACACACGCGGCTGTTTTGGGTCCTGCTCGAGTCTATGTAAATTGAAAATGTTCTCTATTTTATCTTTTCTGACCCATATATAAAATAAAAATGCGGCTTTATGCAACACCCACGGTAGAAGCGTAGGTAATGATAAATATTTGGTTATGAAAGTAGTATATCTCAAATCTTGTAGAATTATAATATTTAATTAAGCATAGAATAATTTCAATTAAAATACTAACATGGCATCAGTCACTGAAGCTATAATTTCGATGCGATAAATTTCACAGAGTTTTTTTTTTTTTGGGGGGGGGGGGGGAGGGGGGGTCAATTAGTAACTAGTACAATCAGATGGCGTTTCCCTTGCAGACATTTTAGGGCTACACCCCTGTTGCTGATACAACCTTCTCAACATTCCGGAAACGTTAACGGAAACGTTATTAAATATGTTTAAATGCATAACTTATCTGGTCAGCCACCTCTGCGTGGGGTGAAGAGTTGGACATCTGTTAGCTGGCAGTTGCTGGGGAACATGATTAGGTCAGTGTAACGCATACACCGCATTTACATAAGGAATAAGACTGTTGCTATTTGGTACTTACTTTACTGTAATTAGGGCCAGTGTAGGGCACAATGCCCTCTTTAGCCTGACGAGTGATGATTGATGAATGATAATGAGGAAGGGAAGAGGGGAAGCCTGGTACCGGCACGTAGCCTACTCCTTTCGAAAAGTACCAAGGGGTCCATCGGCTTTACGTCCCTTCCGAAACAACGGTATAACTTTGACCAGTCATATAGGTTCCTCAACTAACCTGGACTGTGCTATTTGGTATATACCTACGCACTCATACAATGTATACGATACAATTACAAACATATATAATTTTACAAAAGGCATACGTGATGCCATTTACTAAAGACTAATGTTGCGTTTTATTGCCATTAATACTATTCTAAATCCACATAAAAACAACGATTGAAAACAAAATATTATAACTAGTTAGGCCTATTATGTATCTTACTGTACTGTACATTTTAGCAATAGCCCTATCACATCATATTAAAGAGGCATATTAAACGTATAACATTCAATTAAGAAAAATGTTATACATAGATTGACTGAAATAAGACAACTATATTATACTTATGGAGCCCATGGGGTAACTGTTATGCAGCATAATAAAAATAATAATAATAATAATAATAATAATAATAATAATAATAATAATAAAAATAAAAATAATAATAATAATAATAATAATAATAATAATAATTATAATAATAATAATAATAATAATAATAATAATAATAATAATAATAATAATAATAATAATAATAATAATAATAATAATAATAATAATAATGATAATAGTAATTTTTCGTAGGAATCCCTGTTATAGAGTGCACACCAGCTTTACCTGATGTGCCGATGTGCGTAAACCTGATGCCGATGTGCTTCAGGTGACAAACTAGGTTATTAGGGTGCTTGGATAGTTGGGAAGGAATGTTCGAGGGCTGATATTATGACTAAGTCCCAGCATTCGCCTTTACGACTGAGGAAAACCTTGGAAAAACCTTCAGTCAGTATTGCCTATAGCCGGAATCGAATCGGCGACCTCCCGAATTAGAGTATCGCGCGCTGAGCGACCTTTGTCTGCATGTTAGCAGGTGCAGAGGTATGATGGATCTCTCTCTCGTTTGATTGCAGCTCAAACGACGTGTAACCAAGGAATTGGCAGAGTTGTCTACGAGCGCCTTCCTGACCAGCAACTACAGGGGTTTGACGATGATATGGTAAGTTCGCCCGATTTTAGGAGAAAAGATAAGAAAAAATGAAAAGGATAAAGGATACTTCATAAAAATAAAACTAGCACACGATATGATATTCCAACCCAACGCATGTTTATACTCACTGAAGGAAAAACTTAGAAAATAACTGACTACTTTTTAAAATTGCTTTATACTATTAAAATTGTGTAGCTGCGGAGAGACGCAAAGAAACATTGGGCCTTCCCATGACAGTCGACTACAACGTTTAAAAGTAAAATACGTTTTTCACAATTAAAAACTCGATGTATTTCACATAACCAAAAATTATTATTGAAAGGTAATTAGAAAATTAATTCAATTGCTCAAAAATTAAGTAATTGCTTTAACTCGAGTTACTACTAGATTATACGACTAGAGTTGACTCGTTGAAGCATGTCAGTGTCACCATGTAAAACGATGACTAGATATGACTATAGAGACATGACTAGATTATATGACTAGAGTTGACTCGTTGAAGCATGTCAGTGTCACCATGTGATATGATGACTAGATATGACTATAGAGACATGACGAGATTATATGACTAGAGTTGACTCGTTGAAGCATGTCAGTTTCACCATGTGATGATATGACTAGATATGACTATAGAGACATGACTAGATTATATGACTAGAGTTGACTCGTTGAAGCATGTCAGTGTCACCATGTGATATGATGACTAGATATGACTATAGCGACATGACGAGATTATATAACTAGAGTAGACTCGTTGAAGCACGTCAGTGTCACCATGTGATATGACGACTTGATATGACTATAGAGACATGACTAGATTATATGACTAGAGTTGACTCGTTGAAGCATGTCAGTGTCACGAAGTGATATGATGACTTGATATGACTATAGAGACATGACTAGTTTATATGACTAGAGTTGACTCGTTGAAGCATGTCAGTGTCACGAAGTGATATGATGACTTGATATGACTATAGAGACATGACTAGATTATATGACTAGAGTTGACTCGTTGAAGCATGTCAGTGTCACCATGTGATATGATGACTAGATATGACTATAGAGACATGACTAGATTATATGACTACAGTTGACTCGTTGAAGCATGTCAGTGTCACCATGTGATATATCGACTTGATATGACTATAGAGACATGACTAGATTATATGACTAGAGTTGACTCGTTGAAGCATGTCAGTGTTACCATGTGATATGATGACTATTAATGACTATAGAGACATGACTAGCTTATATGACTAGAGTGGACTCGTTGAAGCATGTCAGTGTCACCATGTGATATGATGACTAGATATGACTATAGAGACATGACTAGATTATATGACTAGAGTTGACTCGTTGAAGCATGTCAGTTTCACCATGTGATATGATGACTAGATATGACTATAGAGACATGACTAGATTATATGACTAGAGTTGACTCGTTGAAGCATGTCAGTGTTACCATGTGATATGATGACTAGATATGACTATAGAGACATGACTAGCTTATATGACTAGAGTTGACTCGTTGAAGCATGTCAGTGTCCCCATGTGATATGATGACTAGATATGACTATAGAGACATGACTAGATTATATGACTAGAGTTGACTCGTTGAAGCATGTCAGTGTCACCATGTGATATGATGACGAGTTGACTCGTTGAAGCATGTCAGTGTCACGAAGTGATATAATGACTAGATATGACTATAGAAACATGACTAGATTATATGACTAGAGTTGACTCGTTGAAG
Organism: Isoperla grammatica; assembly: GCA_945910005.1. NCBI lineage: Eukaryota > Metazoa > Arthropoda > Insecta > Plecoptera > Perlodidae > Isoperla > Isoperla grammatica. The sequence goes on from OX246746.1 coordinate 44,252,989, forward strand.
CATGTCAGTGTCCCCATGTGATATGATGACTAGATATTACTATAGAGACATGACTAGATTATATGACTAGAGTTGACTCGTTGAAGCATGTCAGTGTCACCATGTGATATGATGACTAGATATGACTATAGAGACATGACTAGCTTATATGACTAGAGTTGACTCGTTGAAGCATGTCAGTGTCCCCATGTGATATGATGACTAGATATGACTATAGAAACATGACTAGATTATATGACTATAGAGTTAACTCGTTGAAGCATGTCAGTGTCACCATGTGATGATATGACTAAAGAGACATGACTAGCTTATATGACTAGAGTTGACTCGTTGAAGCATGTCAGTGTCACCATGTGATTTGATGACTAGATATGACTATAGAGACATGACTAGATTATATGACTAGAGTTGACTCGTTGAAGCATGTCAGTGTCACCATGTGATATGATGACTAGATATGACTATAGAGACATGACTAGCTTATATGACTAGAGTTGACTCGTTGAAGCATGTCAGTGTCCCCATGTGATATGATGACTAGATATGACTATAGAAACATGACTAGCTTATATGACTAGAGTTGACTCGTTGAAGCATGTCAGTGTCCCCATGTGATATGATGACTAGATATGACTATAGAAACATGACTAGATTATATGACTATAGAGTTAACTCGTTGAAGCATGTCAGTGTCACCATGTGATGATATGACTAAAGAGACATGACTAGCTTATATGACTAGAGTTGACTCGTTGAAGCATGTCAGTGTCACCATGTGATTTGATGACTAGATATGACTATAGAAACATGACTAGATTATATGACTATAGAGTTAACTCGTTGAAGCATGTCAGTTTCACCATGTGATGATATGACTAAAGAGACATGACTAGCTTATATGACTAGAGTTGACTCGTTGAAGCATGTCAGTGTCACCATGTGATATGATGACTAGATATGACTATAGAGACATGACTAGATTATATGACTAGAGTTGACTCGTTGAAGCATGTCAGTGTCCCCATGTGATATGATGACTAGATATGACTATAGAGACATGACTAGATTATATGACTAGAGTTGACTCGTTGAAGCATGTCAGTGTCACCATGTGATATGATGACTAGATATGACTATAGAGACATGACTAGATTATATGACTAGAGTTGACTCGTTGAAGCATGTCAGTGTCCCCATGTGATATGATGACTAGATATGACTATAGAGACATGACTAGATTATATGACTAGAGTTGACTCGTTGAAGCATGTCAGTGTCACCATGTGATATGATGACTAGATATGACTATAGAGACATGACTAGATTATATGACTAGAGTTGACTCGTTGAAGCATGTCAGTGTCACCATGTGATATGATGACGAGTTGACTCGTTGAAGCATGTCAGTGTCACGAAGTGATATAATGACTAGATATGACTATAGAAACATGACTAGATTATATGACTATAGAGTTAACTCGTTGAAGCATGTCAGTTTCACCATGTGATAATATGACTAAAGAGACATGACTAGCTTATATGACTAGAGTTGACTCGTTGAAGCATGTCAGTGTCCCCATGTGATATGATGACTAGATATGACTATAGAGACATGACTAGATTATATGACTAGAGTTGACTCGTTGAAGCATGTCAGTGTCACCATGTGATATGATGACTAGATATGACTATAGAGACATGACTAGATTATATGACTACAGTTGACTCGTTGAAGCATGTCAGTGTCACCATGTGATATATCGACTTGATATGACTATAGAGACATGACTAGATTATATGACTAGAGTTGACTCGTTGAAGCATGTCAGTGTTACCATGTGATATGATGACTATATATGACTATAGAGACATGACTAGCTTATATGACTAGAGTGGACTCGTTGAAGCATGTCAGTGTCACCATGTGATATGATGACTAGATATGACTATAGAGACATGACTAGATTATATGACTAGAGTTGACTCGTTGAAGCATGTCAGTTTCACCATGTGATATGATGACAAGATATGACTATAGAGACATGACTAGATTATATGACTAGAGTTGACTCGTTGAAGCATGTCAGTGTTACCATGTGATATGATGACTAGATATGACTATAGAGACATGACTAGCTTATATGACTAGAGTTGACTCGTTGAAGCATGTCAGTGTCCCCATGTGATATGATGACTAGATATGACTATAGAGACATGACTAGATTATATGACTAGAGTTGACTCGTTGAAGCATGTCAGTGTCACCATGTGATATGATGACGAGTTGACTCGTTGAAGCATGTCAGTGTCACGAAGTGATATAATGACTAGATATGACTATAGAAACATGACTAGATTATATGACTAGAGTTGACTCGTTGAAGCATGTCAGTGTCCCCATGTGATATGATGACTAGATATGACTATAGAGACATGACTAGATTATATGACTAGAGTTGACTCGTTGAAGCATGTCAGTGTCACCATGTGATATGATGACTAGATATGACTATAGAGACATGACTAGCTTATATGACTAGAGTTGACTCGTTGAAGCATGTCAGTGTCCCCATGTGATATGATGACTAGATATGACTATAGAAACATGACTAGATTATATGACTATAGAGTTAACTCGTTGAAGCATGTCAGTGTCACCATGTGATGATATGACTAAAGAGACATGACTAGCTTACATGACTAGAGTTGACTCGTTGAAGCATGTCAGTGTCACCATGTGATATGATGACTAGATATGACTATAGAGACATGACTAGATTATATGACTAGAGTTGACTCGTTGAAGCATGTCAGTGTCCCCATGTGATATGATGACTAGATATGACTATAGAGACATGACTAGATTATATGACTAGAGTTGACTCGTTGAAGCATGTCAGTGTCACCATGTGATATGATGACTAGATATGACTATAGAGACATGACTAGATTATATGACTGAATTGACTCGTTGAAGCATGTCAGTGTCCCCATGTGATATGATGACTAGATATGACTATAGAGACATGACTAGATTATATGACTAGAGTTGACTCGTTGAAGCATGTCAGTGTCACCATGTGATATGATGACTAGATATGACTATAGAGACATGACTAGATTATATGACTAGAGTTGACTCGTTGAAGCATGTCAGTGTCACCATGTGATATGATGACGAGTTGACTCGTTGAAGCATGTCAGTGTCACGAAGTGATATAATGACTAGATATGACTATAGAAACATGACTAGATTATATGACTATAGAGTTAACTCGTTGAAGCATGTCAGTTTCACCATGTGATGATATGACTAAAGAGACATGACTAGCTTATATGACTAGAGTTGACTCGTTGAAGCATGTCAGTGTCCCCATGTGATATGATGACTAGATATGACTATAGAGACATGACTAGATTATATGACTAGAGTTGACTCGTTGAAGCATGTCAGTGTCACCATGTGATATGATGACTAGATATGACTATAGAGACATGACTAGCTTATATGACTAGAGTTGACTCGTTGAAGCATGTCAGTGTCCCCATGTGATATGATGACTAGATATGACTATAGAGACATGACTAGCTTATATGACTAGAGTTGACTCGTTGAAGCATGTCAGTGTCCCCATGTGATATGATGACTAGATATGACTATAGAGACATGACTAGATTATATGACTAGAGTTGACTCGTTGAAGCATGTCAGTGTCACCATGTGATATGACTAGAGACATGACTAGATTATATGACTAGAGTTGACTCGTTGAAGCATGTCAGTATCACCATGTGATATGATGACTAGATATGACTATAGAGACATGACTAGATTATATGACTAGAGTTGACTCGTTGAAGCATGTCAGTGTCACCATGTGATATGACTAGAGACATGACTAGATTATATGACAAGAGTTGACTCGTTGAAGCATGTCAGTGTCCCCATGTAATATGATGACTAGATATGACTATAGAGACATGACTAGATTATATGACTAGAGTTGACTCGTTGAAGCATGTCAGTGTCACCATGTGATATGATGACTAGATATGACTATAGAGACATGACTAGATTATATGACTAGAGTTGACTCGTTGAAGCATGTCAGTGTCACCATGTGATATGATGACTAGATATGACTATAGAGACATGACTAGATTATATGACTAGAGTTGACTCGTTGAAGCATGTCAGTGTCACCATGTGATATGATGACTAGATATGACTATAGAGACATGACTAGATTATATGACTAGAGTTGACTCGTTGAAGCATGTCAGTGTCACCATGTGATATGATGACTAGATATGACTATAGAGACATGACTAGATTATATGACTAGAGTTGACTCGTTGAAGCATGTCAGTGTCACCATGTGATATGATGACTAGATATGACTATAGAGACATGACTAGATTATATGACTAGAGTTGACTCGTTGAAGCATGTCAGTGTCACCATGTGATATGATGACGAGTTGACTCGTTGAAGCATGTCAGTGTCACGAAGTGATATAATGACTAGATATGACTATAGAAACATGACTAGATTATATGACTATAGAGTTAACTCGTTGAAGCATGTCAGTGTCCCCATGTAATATGATGACTAGATATGACTATAGAGACATGACTAGATTATATGACTAGAGTTGACTCGTTGAAGCATGTCAGTGTCACCATGTGATATGATGGTTAGATATGACTATAGAGACATGACTTAATTATATGACTAGAGTTGACTCGATGAAGCATGTCAGTGTCACCATGTGATATGATGACTAGATATGACTATAGAAACATGACTAGATTATATGACTAGAGTTGACTCGTTGAAGCATGTCAGTGTCCCCATGTGAGATGATGACTAGATATGACTATAGAGACATGACTAGCTTATATGACTAGAGTTGACTCGTTGAAGCATGTCAGTGTCCCCATGTGATATGATGACTAGATATGACTATAGAGACATGACTAGATTATATGACTAGAGTTGACTCGTTGAAGCATGTCAGTGTCACCATGTGATATGATGACTAGATATGACTATAGAGACATGACTAGCTTATATGACTAGAGTTGACTCGTTGAAGCATGTCAGTGTCCCCATGTGATATGATGACTAGATATGACTATAGAGACATGACTAGCTTATATGACTAGAGTTGACTCGTTGAAGCATGTCAGTGTCCCCATGTGATATGATGACTAGATATGACTATAGAGACATGACTAGATTATATGACTAGAGTTGACTCGTTGAAGCATGTCAGTGTCACCATGTGATATGACTAGAGACATGACTAGATTATATGACTAGAGTTGACTCGTTGAAGCATGTCAGTATCACCATGTGATATGATGACTAGATATGACTATAGAGACATGACTAGATTATATGACAAGAGTTGACTCGTTGAAGCATGTCAGTGTCCCCATGTAATATGATGACTAGATATGACTATAGAGACATGACTAGATTATATGACTAGAGTTGACTCGTTGAAGCATGTCAGTGTCACCATGTGATATGATGACTAGATATGACTATAGAGACATGACTAGATTATATGACTAGAGTTGACTCGTTGAAGCATGTCAGTGTCACCATGTGATATGATGACTAGATATGACTATAGAGACATGACTAGATTATATGACTAGAGTTGACTCGTTGAAGCATGTCAGTGTCACCATGTGATGATATGACTAGAGACATGACTAGATTATATGACTAGAGTTGACTCGTTGAAGCATGTCAGTGTCACCATGTGATATGATGACTAGATATGACTATAGAGACATGACCTTATTATATGACTAGAGTTGACTCGTTAAAGCATGTCAGTGTTACCATGTGATATGATGACTAGATACCACTAAAGAAACATGACTAGATTATATCACTAGAGTTGACTTGTTGAAGCATGTCAGTGTCACCATGTGATATGATAACTAGATATGACTATAGAGACATGACTAGATTATATGACTAGAGTTGACTCGTTGAAGCATGTCAGTGTCACCATGTGATATGATGGTTAGATATGACTATAGAGACATGACTTAATTATATGACTAGAGTTGACTCGATGAAGCATGTCAGTGTCACCATGTGATATGATGACTAGATATGACTATAGAAACATGACTAGATTATATGACTATAAAGTTGACTCGTTGAAGCATGTCAGTTTCTTCATGTGATGATATGACTAAAGAGACATGCCTAGATTATATGACTAGAGGTGACTCGTTGAAGCATGTCAGTGTCACCATGTTATATGATGACTAGATATGACTATAGAGGCATGACTAGATTATATGACTAGAGTTGACTCGTTGAAGCATGTCAGTGTCACCATGTGATATGATGACTAGATATGACTATAGAGACATGACTAGATTATATGACTAGAGTTGACTCGTTGAAGCATGTCAGTTTCACCATGTGATATGATGATTAGATATGACTATAGAGACATGACTAGCTTATATGACTAGAGTTGACTCGTTGAAGCATGTCAGTGTCACCATGTGATATGATGATTAGATATGACTATAGAGACATGACTAGCTTATATGACTAGAGTTGACTCGTTGAAGCATGTCAGTGTCACCATGTGATATAATAAGAATCCGAAAATTGTGAAAGAATGTCTGCATCTGGACATAAACCCTCTATACATTTCCGTTAACTTGTTTATGTGTGGAATATCAAATATAAATTTAGCTGCGATTTTTTGGTTTCAGCATTTGCACTGATGTTTCTCTTAAAGAGGCACTAGACCATCAATCTCGTACTAGCACTTGAATGCACCGCACTTCACTGCAACTGCACAACAGTTCACTGCACAACATTGAGTTCTCAAGTGAAGACACTTACAGATTCGAGATACCTCAGCGCCTTTCCGAGTATTGGAGAAGTGCCAAGATCTGTGTCTCCGAGACAGGGCTTCCACCAACAACCTCGTCCGACCCTGCACATCGTTCGATTTCCAACCTGGCAGTCGCATCGCTTCATTCAGCGGGGCTGCAGAGTACGAGGAATCCACATGTTACCTTACTCGCGAGCAGGCCCACCCAGAGGGCATTGGAAACTTGGTGCTAGTACCCAACAGCGTTCACTTCACGGAGGTCTGCCTTTCATGTAAGTGGTACTGGCACCCAACAGCGTTCACTTCACGGAGGTCTGCCTTTCATGTAAGTGGTACTGGTACCCAACAGCGTTCACTTCACGGAGGTCTGCCTTTCATGTGAGTGGTGCTGGTACCCAACAGCGTTCACTTCACGGAGGTCTGCCTTTCATGTAAGTGGTACTGGTACCCAACAGCGTTCACTTCACGGAGGTCTGCCTTTCATGTAAGTGGTACATGGCTGCATGGAGTCCAATCCCGCACAAAGCTTAAAATTGTTTTCAAAATTGTCGCAAATAAATACAAATTATATAACTCCCCAGAGAATTTAGGGCTTATTTTATAAATGTTGTTAAGTTTCAACTACGAATGATCTCTGTTTTACAAAAGAACTTAACATTATGTAGCCCAATATGTTTGTGAAACAGACTTTATAAAATTCAGAACTATATTGTTTAAAAAACAAAAATTATTATTGAAACTTGTAAATCTCTCAGCGTTAAAAACCTAGGGAACTACATACAATACCTTTGTTTGCTTCTTTGCACACAATTACGAAGGAATAGGTTTGTTTGATTTTCCCACACTTTTTGGCTGGCACTTTTGGACAATGTTGGCTTCATATTGTATTAAATATTTATAAACTTTGTCTATACCTTTCCAACAATGGTACTACTAATCATCAGACAGAAGTCATGTCAGCAGTACTACTTTAGTTGCGCATTTCTGACATGACTTAAGACTTTACAGATATTTAGTCTCCTATATAAAACCTAGTAGTTGGACTATACACTGTTCCTTGTCAAAACAAACACTTAAAACCGCAATATTTCGAGCCCTGATCAGAGCTCTTCATCGGGCGAATTCAAACTGCTCGCAAACCTGACAACTGACACAGACACACCCCCTTCCACCGCCACCTCGATCCACGACAAACCGCGCCTACCAACTCTCACAAGCGGTGCATCACACAGCTCACAACAACCACAACCCGCCCAACCTAACCTAACTGACACATCAAAACAACGCCGGAACAAACTCCCTCCAGGTGTGCGGAAACGAAATACTAGGTGAACTAATAACATCAGTGTTAACAGACATTAAAGCAGCTTCTTTTAACTTTCTGATATAAGGGTTGTGTTCATGCAACAACGCTTTCGCCTCATTCCACCTAATGTTGTGATGATACTCAAATACATGCTCAGCTAACCTAGACACGTCTACTTTACTTTCCTCTGTCTCACGTTCGACATATGTTCCTTCAATCTCACCTCTAAAGGTCTTTTAGATTCACCGATATAAGCAGAGCCACACTCACAAGGTATCGAGTAAATGGAATGTTTGGAGGACTGGACCTCATTCTTGGGCTTAGTAACAGTAAGTACACTACGAAACGACCCTGGAGAATTAAAAACAATTCGTATCCCATGAGGGGCTAGTAACCGACGAATCTTCTCAGACAGGTTCGGATAATAATCTAGAGTAATAGTTCTCTTAACTGTCGTCACAGCCTGGCCTAGAGCCTCATCCCTCCTCGTACGATCCCCACTAACAACCCGTCGAAACAAATCATTAGGATATCCGTTCTTTATGAATGCCTGAGCTAGATGTTGTAACTCATCCTCTACCAAGATGTTACTTGAGCAATTAGTCAAGGCCCTATTGGCAAGACACTTCATAACACCATGTTTGACATGGGTCGGGTGATTAGAATCAGCTCTGATGTATTGATCAGTATGAGTAGGCTTTCTATAAACCTTAGTTGTCAAACCCAACTCAGTTTTAGTAATCAATACAGATCAATCAAGATCAATACATCAGAGCTGATTCTAATCACCCGACCCATGTCAAACATGGTGTTATGAAGTGTCTTGCCAATAGGGCCTTGACTAATTGCTCAAGTAACATCTTGGTAGAGGATGAGTTACAACATCTAGCTCAGGCATTCATAAAGAACGGATATCCTAATGATTTGTTTCGACGGGTTGTTAGTGGGGATCGTACGAGGAGGGATGAGGCTCTAGGCCAGGCTGTGACGACAGTTAAGAGAATATTACTCTAGATTATTATCCGAACCTGTCTGAGAAGATTCGTCGGTTACTAGCCCCTCATGGGATACGAATTGTTTTTAATTCTCCAGGGTCGTTTCGTAGTGTACTTACTGTTACTAAGCCCAAGAATGAGGTCCAGTCCTCCAAACATTCCATTTACTCGATACCTTGTGAGTGTGGCTCTGCTTATATCGGTGAATCTAAAAGACCTTTAGAGGTGAGATTGAAGGAACATATGTCGAACGTGAGACAGAGGAAAGTAGACGTGTCTAGGTTAGCTGAGCATGTATTTGAGTATCATCCAATGTTGGGTAGGAACGGATTTTTTTGGTTCCGTTCCTTGGAACTAGTTCCTTTTTAAGGAACTAAGGAACGGTATAGTTCCTTTTTTCCAACCAGGAACTGTGGAACGCCATAGTTCCAATTTTCTAGGAACTGTAACTTATTTTCATAAGTTCCTTTTATTTTTACTTGACTGTATAACCTTGAAGGACCAAAGCGCCAAAACATAGTTAACTTACAAGATGACAGAAACGAGAAATCTAAAACAACTTTTTTTGTAATATTTCATTCTTGTCTACCCATCCCAATCCTCCACCTGCTACGCCACCCCCGCGTGGGGTCTCCAATAAGTCGCACACTGACACAAGTCGAAGACCCGAAACCGGTGACTAATCCCAAATTGCTCGTGCGGAATAAGCGTGTCATGTCACTTATAACTGACCAACCGTCTAACCCCTCCTATACACAAGTGTGAGAGCAACTCAGACTGTCATTCCGAAATCAAAGCCATTTTTTTCCGGGCGAAAGTGATATTTCGGCGACGAAGAAAATTTTTCGGCAAAATGCTTGCTTTGTTTACCAGTTAATAAAGTAATCGGTGCTTCGAGGTCATCGCCAGCCAATCTAAAGAAGCACATGCATTAATTGATTCCTACAAATCTCAAGCATATTTTTGGCGTTATTTGCGAACCCTTGGCATTGAATTTAATTTAAAAACTTTAATTAAATTAATTATAATAGTTATTAATAATTAATGTAAATTGTAATGCATTAAGAATTGACAATATAAAATAACCTCTTACTTTTAGTCAGTGTTCTTGGTATATAATGCATAAACCCGGATAATAACCATTGAGTCGATGGCTAGTATCCCGCTCGGCAATATCCAAAGAAAAATGGTTGTTTGCAGAAAGGAACTATTTAGGAACTTAGTTCCATTTTGAAAGGAACTAAGGAACGCCCCAGTTCCTTTTTTTTTAGAGGAACTTGGAACTGGAAAGAGTTCCTATTTCCTTGCGTGGAACTGGAACTAGGTCCATTTTTTAAGGAACTTACCCAACACTGGTATCATCACAACATTAGGTGGAATGAGGCGAAAGCGTTGTTGCATGAACACAACCCTTATATCAGAAAGTTAAAAGAAGCTGCTTTAATGTCTGTTAACACTGATGTTATTAGTTCACCTAGTATTTCGTTTCCGCACACCTGGAGGGAGTTTGTTCCGGCGTTGTTTTGATGTGTCAGTTAGGTTAGGTTGGGCGGGTTGTGGTTGTTGTGAGCTGTGTGATGCACCGCTTGTGAGAGTTGGTAGGCGCGGTTTGTCGTGGATCGAGGTGGCGGTGGAAGGGGGTGTGTCTGTGTCAGTTGTCAGGTTTGCGAGCAGTTTGAATTCGCCCGATGAAGAGCTCTGATCAGGGCTCGAAATATTGCGGTTTTAAGTGTTTGTTTTGACAAGGAACAGTGTATAGTCCAACTACTAGGTTTTATATAACGTTTTACCTGTTCTACTATGTTTCCATCTTTTAATTTAGTCTCCTATTTTGTACTTTTTTTTTCAAAGGTGAAATGCTTCATAAAAGCTGATAGCCTTTACCTTGCCATGCTAATTTTAAATTTTCTTTGAATATGATAACAGCTAGTCGGGTGGAAAGGGAATGTCCAAACCGCCGCTATGTGTTCGAGAGGCATCCAAGGAAGAAGTTGAAGCTGCCTATGCCGGACTTGAAAGAAGTCATAGCATCAAATCGAAGCGATTGTGAAGACCGGTGTTTGAACGAGTTCAGTTTCGTTTGCCGATCTGCTTCGTTCGACTCTGGAGCGAGAACTTGCACTCTCAGCAGATTCACTCGGCGAACACACCCGGAACTTCTGGAAGACGATCCGAACTCAGACTACCTTGAAAACGCTTGCCTCAATGGTAAATACTGTGATGGACAAAGAGATAGAGAATAATGCTTAGATATTAGATATGCATTATTTATACAACATATCAGCTATAGTGAACAATACTGACTTTGTGCACCTGTGCAATATACTAAAATGTAAACAAATAACAAAAATAATATGAACATAATCATGTCCCACATAATCTTCAAGCGAAACAAATATTAATACCTTAAAGTCAAAACTTTCGACCTATCACACATGCCTTTCACTTTCATAAAGAATTCAAGAAAACATATATTCAAGCTTATATGAGTGATGAGTGATGCCCATTGCCCATGCCTGTGAGATGTTGGCTCACATTTATGTTAATATTGCAAAAAGTAATAAGTAAATAGGTATTTATTATTTGATTTTTGTTGTAGAGGTTTAAGTTTGTACACTTTTTATTAGGTACCTATACCTACAACAAATTACAATTATCTCTAGAAAATTAAATATTATTTTACACATTAGACTAAATAAACATGTTTTACTATGTATAATGCTAATTTGTTTTAACTTACAAACTATGAAACTATTAACAATCACGAATTAACTAATGCTACATGTTTTGCCTAAATAATTAGCACAATAAATTAAAAATGTAGGAACTTATCTGGAAAAAATATATTCCGTCCCCTTGCAGCAGATACATTACATTGCCATACACAGTAAGAAGCAATAAGCAATGGCGTTACATGGCATGTGATCCGTCTGTCAACAGCTGAGCGGCGTTGCGACGGGTTGGCTGTGTTTGTCAAGGAAGAGAACAAAAGATTGGGCGGCCCATTTGAAGTTGAGATCTACACCAACTTGACTCTGGAAGAATGCCAGGCGCAATGTCTTCGGGCAGAGAAGTATTTCTGCCGTTCGGTCGAGTTTGACGAACAGAGCCGACAGTGTGTTCTGTCGGAGGAAGACTCGGCTTCTCAGAGAGATGACCTTCGAACCAGCAGCAGCCCCACACACCACCTCTATGACCTTGTCTGCCTGGATAACCGTAAGGGATTTTTGTGTATGTTTGTTGCAATATTACCACTAGAAATTACTTTGTATTAGCTATTGCATCAGGTAGTAAATAGGTACTGGAGTTGACTCCGGACCCTTGGGAATCAAGTAGAAGTCCACTCCTCAATCGGCAATAAAGATAATGTAAAAGTAGTTCACCTTGGCCAATGTTTAAAGTTTAAACACCCTCCTTGGGCTGCATTTGTTCCAGGCGGGAGTAAGAAAAACAAATGTTTTGGCTCTCTATAATATGTAACAATAATTTATTGTTTGTTTGCAAAGTTGGCTTGGTAATAAACAGCATACTCAAGGTTATGGTTTACAAACAAAAGTATTTCTGTTGTGGAGGCACCACCTTTGTACACTGCTTGTTTACAATTCTTCCTGCGTGCTAGCATGGGGCTATATATCTGACCAAGCAACCCACTTGCGAAGGAATCAACTCCTTGGAAATGAGTCTCTTACAAAAGGAGTCGGGTAGAAATCGAGTACCCAAGTACCCAATGTAATCACTACTTTTTATGGTATGGAACAGCAATAGAGGGGGAGAGCAATAAGGGAGATCATGGGTTTGATTCCCTATGCTGGCAATCGCGACTAAAGGTTTTTCTCGGTCACGACGCAAATGTTTGGATTTAGTATTTAGTTAGTTTTTACTGAGTATTGAGCATCCTTCCACATACCATAATATAAGTATGCTGTTGGACCTAAATATGGACAGAAAGCATCTAAAAAAGTTGTTAATGTGAGCATTTCCATATATAGGTAGTTAATGTGCAACAAAGAGTCAATTTCTACTTTCAAATTTGCATTAACCCTTTTATTCAGTCAATTTGAGTGTTATTAGTATAATAATAAATTCACATGTTTTAAGCCATAGCCAACTTTATGGAAATTGTTGAGATGATAAACTTGACTGGTTATTAAAGCTACAAGTTAAAATATTTTTTAAATCTATTTATGGGTTTCTTTAAAACATTACGTTCTTTAGCAGACAATTAATTATCTCTGCAGATTTCACAAACAGTACCAGTGACAACTAGGGATGTGGTACTAGTACGATTTAAAATTTAAAATCAATAATCACAGGAACAAACGAAATTTTTTACTATTGATTGTGATTTAATCGTGGGGGAATTAAATCTTCACAATTAGTCTTTTTATGAAAAATTGTGACAAAATGTATTTTTTAAATTATAGACTACTTACATTTTTATATTCAACAGTGTATAATATTGGCACTTGCATAATGAAAACAGATTACATATAATGAGTTTAAGAATGGAAGTTTTGCCCTTGTGTATACCAGAGAATAGGTTGAGATGAAAAAAACATTTTTCCAATTATCCTGATTTGAGCTACGAAATTGATTAATAGGCTAACGATAATCGTCCGCATTCCTAGTGAAAACAGTGAAACGTGTCTGATTGTGATAATTGTTTGTTGTCTAGCGCGAGGGAGTGAGTTCCCCGACAACTCCGTTACCTCTCACCTGTTTGCCGACGGTCGGCGGCCGGATACGGCGTTCCAACGCTATCGCAACAGTCGACTGGGGGGAGAGTTCCACTCCGAGATAACGGGTCGCACCCTCAGCGAGTGCTTGGACGAATGTCTCAGACAAGCCAGCTTCCAGTGTCGCTCGGCAGTCTACAGCGACCGCCTGCGCACTTGTCGCTTGAGTCGATTCAATCAGCGTGATGGCCACAGAATCATTTACGACGCCGATTATGATTACTACGAGAATCTCATGAGTAAGTAGTGAACAAGCATCATAGAGAATCTAACTTACTAAGGTTGCCATCGATGTAAAATGACGACATCAAATTAAAAATGTTGAAAGAGTTCCGACATCGAAAAAAATGTTTCTGGTTCCTTGAAATAATCCGCAACTTATTTCAACGCGAACACATATTACCGAGATATGTCTGTTAGTAACAAGAATTGTTAGAGCAATTCAGAAAAATTACAGCTAAAATTATAGGTCCAATTTTTTTTGTTATAGACACAAATACAGAAAGCATTTGAACATTCCGTTTTCATTTTTTTTTTTACTTCAAACAAGTTTTTGTAACTTTGTATCTTTGTCTGTTGTATGTTTAGTAGGTATCAAAAAACAATTCGATTCGTCGATCTAAATTGTCGCTTCATCTAATTAACTTTCAACTGCCAACCGAAACTGAGACTTGCGTTTGGTATTTGTTTTCTAGATGGTGACGGACCGGCGGGGCCTTATCGGCCAGACCACATTGGGCAGGACACCAACTATCACGGACATGGTCGACCACCGTACAGCAGTGCAGGGGCAGGAGGGGGAGGGTACGGGGGTGGGGGGGCAGGAGGGGGCTCGAACTATGGAGGGAGTGGGGGGAGTGGATACGGTGGAGGAGGTGGGGGCGGAGGTGGGGTTGGGGGAGGAGGTTACTATGGGGGAGGTGGGGGCTATGGGGGAAATAGTGGGGGCGGAGGTGGTTACGGAAGTGGCGGAGGAATTGGAGGTGGCGGGGGGATTGGCGGTGGATATGGGGGAGTTAATCATGGCGGAGGAGGGGGAGGGATAGGCGGAGGAGGAGGAGGAGGAGGTGGAGGTTACTATGGAGGGGGATCTGCAGGTTCTGGTGGTTATGGGGGGAGTGGGGGGAGTGGGGGTGGATACGGGGGTGGCAGCCATGGGGGTGGCAGTCATTACGGTAGTGGTGGAGGAGGAGGGGGTGGCAGCTATGGGGGAGGGGGTGCCCCAGGGATTGGAGGAGGAGGGGGCGGTGGTTATGGAGGAGCAGGACAGAACGCAATTGGAGATGGTTTCTACAATGGAGGAGCTGGGGGAGGCAATCGACCCTTCTCTTCCAGGTGTGACGAAGGGGACAACTTTAGACAGGTGAGTAGGCTCTGGTTTGTTTTTTCTAAGCAAGGTGTATTCATGATTGATTTTCTAGAGTACAATGAGTGTGCTAAATGGATAATTATTTATTTATCAATTACAACACCAATGCTTCAATCATGACTGCTGTGGGCCACATTGTCAAGGTGACTGTTATCTGACTGATAAACAAAGAAGGCGACAGTCCTCTTAACAATGTGGCCCAGAGCGGTCACGAAACATTGGTGTTGCCAAGTAAATCAAAATAATTTTCCTTTTAACACACTTGATGTACCCTAAAAAATCATTCACACTTAATTTATTGTTGACTAACATTATAACAACATGCTATGCTAGGTTGGCAAAACTAAGCTGTGGTTATAGTTGGTGTGTCCTGGTTCCAGGTTGGAGTGAGGCTGCGTGTGCGAAGACCGTTTGTGAGACGCTTCACTTCTGCGCAGTCTTTGCCTCAGTGTGAACGCGAGTGCGCTGATGCTCGAGACTTCAATTGCCGCTCTTTCAACTACCGGTCAGTAACTCAGATGTCAACACCAGACCAAACACTACCAGGCTGGTACTAGTGAAACTCCCTACACCACAAAACCTTGTTTGGGGTTCAAAAAACTTTTGTGGTCATACCGGCCCACACACTACACATAATGACTAGTGATGACATCGCGTACCCGGAAACCGGTTCTGTAGCGAACCGGTTCCAACTCTTCAACCCGGTTCAGCTCACGACCGTACAGTCGCTTCCAAAAACACTCACGTAACACTAGCTAGTTGACATGAAGTACATCTAGGCTCGTCTATTCTGTTTACACAATTATCTATTGTCGAAACGCATTTTACATAGAGCCTATTTGAATGGTCGAAGAGACATTGATCAAAGAATGTTTCCTAGGTATGCTTTTGACCTGCTGAATGTAAGTTGAGTATGCCTAAAAACCGGTTCTTAAGTGGAGGAACCGGTTTGAACTTTTCGGATCCGATGTCATCACTAATAGGCCTAATAACCTAATGTTTCATTCAATCACTTGACGGTTAAGTTTCCATGCACTGTTTGTTCTCTGCCATTGCAGTTATTTCAACTCGTGTTTAGTAGATGCAGCAAATATTCTACCAATTCTCCAATAGTGTCAAAAGAAGCCACTAATGCACCACATCAGACAAAAATGTAACTTCAACTTCACTTTGTAATTTCAAGCTAACTTTTTTCTTGGAAGCAGCAAATGATTCAAACAAAAAATTTGAACAGCTACATTCTTGAGAATTTGAAAAAGAACGAGGCACTAAAACGGATTATTCCAGGTGTGACATGGCTCATTCAAGAGCACTGCACATAATATCCTGGGCTTGACTGTAAGGTGGCTAAAAGTAATGTTGCATTAAAATGTAGCAATCTATTCTTGAATTTATTATTGCTGCACAAAATCACAAACAAGAAAACAATTCAATTAAAGTTTGCTCCAGTGGATGATTCTAATTTGAGTCCCAGCAATGGTGAACTTGTCCCACAATGCTCTCCCTTAATAGAAGGTCATGT
Organism: Isoperla grammatica; assembly: GCA_945910005.1. Classification (NCBI taxonomy): domain Eukaryota; kingdom Metazoa; phylum Arthropoda; class Insecta; order Plecoptera; family Perlodidae; genus Isoperla; species Isoperla grammatica. Next base: position 44,269,801 of record OX246746.1, read on the forward strand.
GTGTTGGTAATGCCCATAACCCTGCATGCCATGAATCACCTCAGATGAGACCGTCCTGATGAACAGCAGGATGTAGTTGAAGCTTGGGCTGCTTAGCTAATTATTGGTTACTGGTTTAGAGCTTACGCAGTTCCGTACGGACCCGAGAGGGAGAATTGCGAACTCAGCGATCGAGACTCGAGGGATCTCGACGTCAATAATCCATCATATTTCGAGACGACCGGAGACTACGACTTCTACGAAAGGTTTGGGGGTCGTGGGGGCCCTGCCGGAGACTGTCTTGATGGTAACTTCAATCTTTACTCCTCCTTCTGCATGCATGGACCTTGGTATACGTTCTCAAATATTCATGAAACTTGGCCTAATAGACTAACTGAAACAAACCTAACTTTTTTTTAAATTTTGTGTAGGAAATCCTCTAAATATGACTAATTTTATAAAAAAAATTAGTGTGCACTAAGTTCTGAGTGCAAAATTCAAAACTTAGAACTGAATTTTGGTTTGTTTCTTAAGAACACGTTCGTTGATCCCTTAATTATCAGGAAAAACAGTTACAGTATATGCAATATCTTTAGTTACACAAATCGTTTCAGCTATTGGTAGAAAGTTTTGATTTTTGTATCTATTTCGTACCGACAGATGACAAAATTCGTATGTTAATCAAAGATAACTATTCTTATTGTACAGAATAGTTGGTGCTCTAATGGAACAAACCAATATTTAGTTCACAATTGTTAGTTTTGCACTCAGAACTTATAAAATAAAAAAATTTGAGGTCGAGAGACTTTTCGACTCTTTTTGAATACGATAGTAGTGTTTTTGTGTTAGGTAATGTTAAGTGTTGTGTTTAGTAGTGTTACATGTTTCTGCTGCTTGTAGTGAGCCAACAATGCAGCGAGGACGGTATGGAGTTCACCCTGAAGACTCCCGAGGGCTTCGTTGGGCGCATCTACACCTACGGGTTCTACGACCGCTGCTTCTTCCGAGGCAACGGGGGCACTCTGAACGTTCTCCGCATCAGTGGAGCTCAAGGGTACCCAGAGTGTGGTACGCAAAGAGTAAGTAATGACGCACCTCACAAACACTATGGTGTACCCCGGCAACTAGTCTTGCAGATCCGCATGGGACACTATTGGTTGTAGGGGGAAAGAGTTCTATGCACTTGGGAAGAATTTTACTAGTTGCCATTAAGGATTATGAAGGTAGCTACTAGGAAAACACATCCAATTAAAATACTAGTTAGAAATGACACAATGATCAAGAAAATTACGTTTTGAACTTACTTTCTTTTCTACTTATATATATATCGCTACTCTTTATTCCAACATCATTTAGTTGGGTAAAGGGGTGTTTCCACCATTGATCTTGGGAATCCCAGGAATCAGTATCGGCATGCCAAGCTCGAAACATCATTTTCTTTAACTTAATTCTCTTCATGAATGAATTCCTCTTGCCGTTCCACCAACTCTCTCCACCTTTTTCTGTCCTCCCACCATCTTTCTCTATCCTCTACCACTGGCCACTCCTCTCCTCTCGCTTCCACATTCCTGCCATCTATCTCTAGGTCTTCCCACTCATCTTCGCTTATTCGCTTAAAAAAAAATGCTTAAATGTACGATTAACGTTTTTTTTTTCAAATTGTCTAGTAGTTATAAAAATACAAATATAGGCGGGCCGCCTATATTTGTATTTTACTATTGTATTTTACTTGTATTGTACTAGGGCCTAGTTACCTTCATTTAAACATCCTATAGATGATGATGTTAGTGATCAAGTGAACCTGAACGGTGCAGTTATTTGCACCACGAGATAGTATGGGAGTCGTAAGCATGTAACAAGAGATAATGATATCATATTTTATTTAACTGGTTGTTCAAAACAAGTTATTTTAAAAGTACTACTTGGTACAGGAGTATGAGATTATACGAGACTGCCTGCCACATTAACAAGAGCTGATTGAAATTATATAGTAAAATTAATTTAGAGATAAGCAATATGTATTTTGATGTAATTATATTCAACATAGATGATACTTGTGTGTAATTAATAGAGATCCTTGTAAATGGTTTTATTTTTTAGCATATTTCGTTTTATTAAATACAAATTTCGCTGTTGAGCAGTAATTTCAGCTTTTTGGCGGTGTTTCAATTTTAATTTACCAAATCTAATTTGTATCTAGTATTCTAACGTATGTGGCATGCCTACATTGTCGTGAAGGTCTACCATGATAGTACAAAAGGAAATGGAAGGTAATACAGTCAGGGATGCTATCGCTAGGAATACGGAATGCAGTCGACGCACAGGCTACGAGAAAAATCTGTTGCGAGCCGGTTTGGCATGGGTGGAAGGGTCACTGCAGAAAATGTCGAAAATAACGTTTTTGACAGAAATTCGGCGATTTCGCGTCAATTCAACAGCTTCAGTCTGTTTCGTTTTTATAACTGTAAACATATGCTATTTCGCGTATACACGGGATTTTGTTTTATTAGGCGATTCAAAAAGACTATTTTTGGACTCACAACAGACTGTCATGCCAACATATTTCAATTGCTGCACGTTTCAAGTGATTTCGCGCTATCGCGCATTTTTTTTTTTCCACATCTTCATCTGACGCCACCTAAGCCGAAGCTTATTATCTATCGCGCATTGCGAAATACAAGGATCTCTAGTAATTAACTGTATTGTAAGATGAAAGAAAGTGCACTGATGCTAAATAAAAGTGTTATTATTCGAGCCGACCATAGAGAAATAAATTCAATTGCACGAATTTAGATATAAACTGCAGACAAACTATCTTCTCTTTATCATATGATATCCTTTTGTTTCAGTACGGTGATTCGATGACTAATATTGTCGTAGTTCAGTTCAGCGACTACGTTCAAACGGGTCGAGATAAACGGTACAACTTGACTTGTTTATTTCGCGGGCCCGGTGAAGCCGTGGTTACGTCGGGATACATCGGAGCCGGCTCGGGAAGCCCGATACCGATCGAGTACCTACCCGCGGAGAACTCTCTGACTTCCCGAGTACGCCTGCTCATACTCTACCAAGGTAGGACTGAAAACTTGCACCAGGAAAACGGTGTATTTTAGTTTCAACATCTTGCATATCTTCTAAAAAATTATTTTATAATCATCATTTTTTTAGTAGCTCGTTTCTGCAGCAAAAAGGCTTTCAGCAAATAGAGTTGACCACGTTCGATGTTCTGTTGACAATTATAATGCCCCATTTGCCCATTTTAGATATCTGAATGTATAAGGTAAAGAAAAGCTCACTGTCCAGCTTCAGGGGATGTTGAAAGAAAACAGTTTGAGACAACAATCCTCTTAGTCGTTGGTGCTACCATGAGCTTCTAAACACTTTCTTGAACAGGTTATTCCTAGTTTCTTTGTTTAGTACGGTAATTCTCCATAATGTACTGAACTGCAATTTTCTATAGATTCATAATATATGAATAGTAAGAACTGCAACATTATTTATTTTCAAAAATGCTAACTTAAATTACTTGTTAGATGTCACTCCCCAAGTAATATCTAACTTATAAGTTAGGAACGATAAATAACCGAGCCACAAAGCAAATGTCCTGAATAATTAACTTTGCATTCTGTTCGATCTTATCCTTTGACTTGTTTGTCTGTCTAGGCCGGCCAACAACAACCATTGCCGTAGGAGATCCGCTGACATTTCGTTTGGAGGCGCAGGATGGATACAACTATGCCACGGATATATTCGCCACCAACGTAATCGCTAAGGACCCTTACACCACCCGATCCGTGCAGCTTATAGACAGATACGGGTGAGTGAGATACTTGTCTCATGCCGAACTACAAGTCTAGGGTGTCCATTCATCCTGCTATTAACAAGACAGGCCTGATTCTTAGGGATCTGCCCATGGTGTCCCCACTACTGTTTTGTCCCATTTTTGTAAAGATACCGATTCATAACTTTCAATCACAATAAATAAATAAATATTCAAATTTTAATTTGAATCACCCAAAATTAACCTTCTTGCTTTCTCAGATCGTTGTAAATGCTGTCTTGAGGAGGAAATTGTGCACACGTTTTCACCTCCGGCAGCTGAGGCTCTGCACCAGACCCCTTACAGCTCACGCAACTACAAGCCACTGCTTGCTGGCTGATAGCTACTCCATCCTGGGACACCCTAAACAAGTCTACACTACAGTGTCTAACGTACTGTTACGTGTTTGTTTACAGTTGTCCAGTTGACAATTACGTGTTTCCCGGCCTGGATCGGTCTCGGTCGGGGGATGGATTGGAGGCCAGGTTCAATGCCTTCAAAATCCCCGAGTCCAATTTCCTCGTGTTTGAAGCTACAGTACGAACATGCAGAGACGGCTGCCAACCGGTACGTAGAACATTCAATGCAATTTAACTAGGGGTGTACCAAAGCTAACTAGATAAAGTAAGAAAGGTGAACGGTGTACCGAAGCTAACTAGATAAACTAATGGTGTTTTCCAATGGGTGCACTGGACTGCACTGAGTGCGCACCGCTACCCACAATCGTATTCCAATGGACTTTTCGGTGCGCACTCAGTGCAATATTTTGTATTCCAATGGAGGACTGCACTCATCGAGTGCCGCACTGAGTCGCACTCAGTTCAGAGGCAAGTGCAATCAAGTCAGTGCAAAGATGGCGGCATTAGACGCGGGAGATATGTACTTGTTGATGGAATTTCTTGTGTCCTCCGACAGCAGCGATGACGAAATAATATTGTTCCAAATGTTGCAACCTAAGGAAGTTAAACCAAAAATTCAGGGCTACATTTTGAGGCCTAGGGCTATTGGATAGGCCTACACAAAGCTAGGGCCCTATTGCAATCTAATTTCAATGCGTCGTTTTCTATTTGTAGGTTATGTAGGCTAAATGCTGGTATCTAGGCATATTATATAACTGCAAATAACCAGCAATATTCACATTGCACAACACACCGTCATTAGTTATTATTTCGGCATTATCGGACCCCATAATAATATTTATAATAACCACACAGTTACGCTTCTTCATGTGGCGCGCTAGATCTTTGCACAGAGTTTATTTTCGTGTTCCAATGAGCGCTGCACTAGTAGCTCCACTCGTCTAGTGCATTACGTCACTGTGACGTTTCAGTGCCCACTGGTCTCGTTTCGAGTGCAGTCCATTGGAAAACACCATTAGAAAGGTGAACGGTGTACCGAAGCTAAAGCTAACCAGATATAGTAAAGTAATATTAAAAGAATGAAACTAGTAGAACAGGTGTTATGTTAATAATGTGTGTAAATAAATGGACTATGCTCTGTTCTTTCTGCTCTTTGGCACATAGAGCCACAGCTAATGTGAGTATTAGCCATCTAAGAAATTTCTTTCTGTACAGGCATATTGCACAGGCCATGCGGGCAGGAATGAACCGTCGTTTGGACGCAAGAAGAGGGAAACCAATAAAACTGCCGAGATGGAAAACCAAAAGGAAAACCACAATAGTACTGAAGAGGAGGAACAAGTCCGAGAAATGATTGAGGTAAGACTTTGCATATTAAAAGATCACCGTTTGAATTCAATATAGCTATAATTTCAAGAAAGTGCTATTGTAAAACAACCCTAATGAGACCACTATATACTCTTATTAGATATTCTTTCAATTATGCATTGAGATCAAAAGTCAATATTTTTTAAAGGATTCATTATCATTAATTTCATTTACCGTAAGTGTCAGGCTATATTTCTATTAAGTGAATGTGCAAGTTGTCTTGCCTGGCACGGTACTTCTGCACACATAAATTGTTGTTGCTTTAGTTAGGTACATTTTTGACATTACCTAGGGCTGTTTATTAATGTTATTGACATAAGCCAAAAAATTATTTCTATTATTGTGTAGCCAAAGAGTTTGAAAATGCATTTGTGTGAAACCAGGTTTCTTGTAAATTTTATATTAAATTACCCAAATAAGTAGATTTATTTGTGTGTGTATAATGTGGTTTGGGAAGTATACCCCTATTTTTTTTCCAGGTGTTTGAATCGCGTCATGAGCTTTTGCAAGAAGAAAAGATTGAACCAGTGTCGGATGCAATTTGCCTCACAAGCGGAGAATACTACGGACTTGTTTCGGCTATCATCATCATTCTTATTGTGTTGATTGCAATCAGTGCAGTTGCGGGTATTTGCTATAGGTAAGTTCAAGACACACACACTGTGCAAGCACACTGCCCATAAGGCTAAACCAAGTTTACACCTACTTCAGCAATCTACCATAAATTACTGATTTCGAGATACGCAGATTTATTATTTTACACAATAGATTCTAAATTAACGAATAACGATTAGTGAAAGTGCTACAAAGTTCTAAATCAGGAATGTGTGCTTTAGTAATTTCAAGTAGGGTATACCAAATAATATTTATTTATCCCTACTAGTGGATTTAGCCACTGTGCAATTACAAACTAAATATAAAATATTGATGTAATAAATTACATTAACAACTGGGTTAACTAGAATAAAGAGTAAAAACAATGAATAATTGACTGTTTGTTGTATGTCCCACAGACGCTATTGGTCTGTCCACATAAAGAATGCTGATGCGGACTGTTCATCACCACCAGCAAGTGGTCCCTACCCACCCAGCCAGAACAACAACTTCTCGTTCCTGGTCCCCGGTGGGCACAATAAGTCTTTCGATACCAAGTACGTAGTGTCTCGTAAACCTTTCAATATTCTTAACACAGCTCAAAACTAGTTGTATGGCACTAAGTACGTAGTGTCTCGTAAACCTTTCAATATTCTTAACACAGCTCAAAACTAGTTGTATGGCACTAAGTACGTAGTGTCTCGTAAACCTTTCAATATTCTTAACACAGCTCAAAACTAGTTGTATGGCACTAAGTACGTAGTGTCTCGTAAACCTTTCAATATTCTTAACACAGCTCAAAACTAGTTGTATGGCACTAAGTACGTAGTGTCTCGTAAACCTTTCAATATTCTTAACACAGCTCAAAACTAGTTGTATGGCACTAAGTACGTAGTGTCTCGTAAACCTTTCAATATTCTTAACACAGCTCAAAACTAGTTGTATGGCACCAAGTACGTAGTGTCTCGTAAACCTTTCAATATTCTTAACACAGCTCAAAACTAGTTGTATGGCACCAAGTACGTAGTGTCTCGTAAACCTTTCAATATTCTTAACACAGCTCAAAACTAGTTGTATGGCACCAAGTACGTAGTGTCTCGTAAACCTTTCAATATTCTTCTTAATACAGCTCAAAACTGGATGCTCCGTATTTATTAATTACTCTGTATCTTTTGATTTAGAAAAGGTATCAAAAAAGAATCAACCATATATTGAAAAATTGATTCTTTCATTTAACATAAACTAATGTGATTTGTGGTAATTGCTTGAATCATTATCATCTACAATAGTTATTACAATTTAAAACAAAAGTCTGATTTATAAGATGATTTTGAATGGCCTCTTTAACCCTTTTGCTGCTTCATTAAAAACTTCTCTATGCCTGAAAAATTACTCAAAAACACCCCAAAAATGAAATACAGTCCTGTAATTTTGTCGGACATAAAATATTGTTTGTTATTATTTGAAGACTTCCCCACAACCCAGAATTACATTTTTAATTTTCCAAACATTATTTTCTTTGTTGTAATTTTCTGAAGTTCCAAAGCGTAGGTAAAACATCCCAAAATAGATGCATGCTGTTGCGTCTAGCACTGAAAAATGAACTTTTAGAGACACGGCAACTTTAGTCGAACATCGTCTTTTAGCCTCATGTTTTTTCAGAGTGGTGGACTGAAGTCGAATATCACATCCAATTTGTATTTTCCTGGTTCGACTAAAGTCGATCTAAGCAGCCAAAGGTTCATAAATGAGTGTTTCCATTTTGTGTGCAGTTTGGTAGTGGAAGGAGAGGGACTACCGGCGGTGTCAGCTATTGTCAGCGGAAGAGCTTTTGACGACCCGAGCGAGCCCATCTACACAGATCCTTCCTTGTTCGAACGTTCACGCAGCCTGCGAAGTATTGCCGTCTCACACACCGGTCAACGCCACTTGACATAGTTTATTCCAGGACTTAAATTTCAGTTAAGAGATTGTGGAGGTATTTGAACCCTTGGGTCTTGTTTGGGCTGACTTTCTTTGAAATTTATTTAGAAAAAATTTTCACATTGTTATGTACCTGTTTTTACATTCAAAGTGGCTGATGATAAATGTGACAAAATTGTGATTTCATGCATCTTACATAAGAGGACAGTTATGTATTCACCAACAGCCCAAACTTCATGGTACCTGCCCAGCCTCAAGTGAGGACTGTTTTATTTGAAAAAAGTATGTCGTGGTACGTTCTTTTTTGCACATCATATATGCTTAGAGCTATAGTAACCATATATATATATATATATATATATATATATATATATATATCGCACTATGATTTTAGAACAAAGCACAAGTAGCTTTTAGCTTTGAATACTATTTCAAAGATTTTAATTATTAATAATCAACATTCCCACATTATTTTATATTTTTTTAAGGAATTAGAATTTTATTTGAAATGTGTTTCTCTGTTGTGATTTTGTCAGATAATCACCATTGTATATTGGATGTCTTCTGAGGGTCACATGTTGATGCTGGGTTGACAGCCGAGTTGTCTGTCACTCCTGCGTTATTGATCTTCAAAACATGTCCAATGATTTCTATAAGGTTGGATCCTTCTGGCTAGAAGGAAGGGGGGGGGGAAGTATTAATGTACCGGTAACAATTCCACTTTTGGCATGTTGGATTTTACAGGGGATTGTTGTTATCAATGGACATTGTGATTATTATTTATAATTGAATAAATATAGCTTATTGACAAACAAATTTCTTTGTTTATTAAAATGTCAACTGTGTGACTCCCACCATTCACGTAATGATATGTATATGATTTGTGCTCTACCAATGCTACGGAAAAATTACTTTCTCTAGCCTACTTTCCAAAAAGATAACACTTGTTTTTGTTCGCAGTCATGTATCACATAACTCGGAAGAGCTCACTGATTTCTTTGTTTTAATATTGCCAACAAACCTTTTGTGAATTTGACAATAATTGAGTGGCCATGTGAATAATCTGCCTAACGTTCATTAGACGGTTTACGCATGCGCGAGCCTGCCGTTTCATGAGAGTTCATAAGATACTTCAAGTAAACAACTTAACGCACATATTGCAGCACTACTATGGTTTGAATCTTGCAAGCACGTGAGACCGGCGAGGGGGTTACCCGGTTCCGCCCACTCAATTGTTGGCAGTCATGTAGATGGTGGATACACAGTTGGTTTCCTAATAGTCCGTGCTGAGCGGGCACTAACTTAGGGGAAATAATTTGTAAATCTCTACAGTATCTAAACGCAAACAAAATGTGCAGATTTTCAGCGACTGCTACACAACTGTTCTAGCAGAAGCACTCCAGGGGCCGGATTCATAAAAAGTCTTAACTCGGGACAGGTCCTAAGTCTGTTGTACCGTATGTGCTATTGTAAATCCATGGTAGGCCTACTACACAGCCCAATTGATAGCTACTTTCGTTGAAATCACAGTGAACCTGAAATATTGCAAGGCGGTGTTTTTAAGTTTAGTGTTTTGTTTACTAATACCTCCACACTTTAAAAACAGACATATGCGTATGTCAAGGTAAGTAAACGATATTTATTTATGTTCACACTTCGAAGTCATAGGCAAATTGCCACCATCTTTGAAAAAGGATAATACCAACTCAGAGAGGGCCTAAATGTTGGTCTCAAGTGTTTGTTATTTACTAGAGTTTCTTAGCGACGTCGAGTCGAGGGTATGTGCAGGTCCGTATTAGCCAATGGTGAGACATAATCTAGTGGTCCTAAAGTTAGGCCAGGCTTAAATTAAGACTTTTTGTGAATCCGGCCCCAGAGTTGTAAGAAAAATGCCGATAAAAAGTAAGTGTTGGTCATTTGCTAACAACAGAATTTAATATTGGGAAACGACTACATCAACAGTCCAATGGAGAAATAAAGCATACGGGAACAGAATGTCTACACTCTGTCGGGGATTAAGGAAGTACTAGTTTGCATTTATATTCACATAAATAACAGTTTAATTTAGTTTTAAGTGATTGTTCCGAGATAGTTGGGACTCCGTTTCGTTTAACATAGGAACAAATGAAGGTAGATGATTTTGGAAGACACAAATTAGGTAAATTAGGCATAGATTTAGTTCATACTATATTCATTACTCATAATTTACCAAGATTATGAATAAAGTTAGATGTATTAGCAGTTGTACGTAAGCGCTTTTCAATCTTTTCAGAATTGAGAGGACTTTTCGTCTTTGAAATCTGAGAAGTAATTTTAAATTTACAAGAGGCAGTCCACTAAATTGCCGCTAACAGCGCGCGCGGTTCTGGAGTTTGACGAGACCCCACGAGGAGAATCGCGAGAGAACTCGTATCAAGGACGTTAAAAGGAAATACTATGAATGATACACGAATAACTTTTGAAGTGGACTTTCAATCAAACTGGGAGGTATATCGACTGAGTGCATTCATTGTCTTTTCGAAACAACAAAACGAACTTTGACAGCTGTTGTAGGGAATAAATTTGACAGAACATTACGTGAACATTAACATACCGAAGAACATTTAGAACTAGTTTAAACTTATGAGAGTGAATCCTTCGAGACAACATCCATCCTGACAATGGTTTTCGTGGTTTTCCATTGTCCATAGAGTAGAATTACTAGGATGGCTTCGAAAAATCGGCCACGACCGTACAAACGGTACACAACGCAAAGAAGACACACTTGAGGACGACGCAAAGAAGATCATATCATTATGCAGTGTATACTATGAACAAGTACTAATAAGACAGTAACGACTGAAGTTAAACAGGGTCTCATGGAAATACTTGACATTATATCCGTATTGTCCGTTTAACATGTAAACACCGGCTTTGACCGAGATTGAATGATTGTGATACATTCAAATAATAATAATAATGTATTTTTCTTAAATGCCCACATTTGGCTATGCCATCATGCTGGATCTGGTCAACCAGTATAGACAGTAGACACGCTTCTTTTCCTCCCTCTTCATGTCGCTCGGCTAGTGATCCAAGTGTGAAATATTTCATGTGCCATTGAAATATTTCACAAAAAGTTGAAATATTCAAATTAATAGATATTTTATAACATTTATGATGTGTTATGTTTAAATTTGTACTTGAAACCATATTTTGTTATGCTTTGTAATTATGTGGTGGCTGTAACAATATTTCTTCATGGCTGTAGGCCACAAAAGAAGAAGTTGATTGCAATCCTTGCAGTTTTTCACAACTTGTCAGTAAGCTCCAAACAACCAACTACCCAACCAACCAGCATAATTCTATTGCATTGGGGGGGGGGCACATGTATTGTATGTACCAGTTGCACTTTCAGTCTTCTAGGGCCCCGATTCATGTCTATGTCTCCTATCTCATTAACATGCGTGTGTTAAGTGTGTGTTGTGTGTTGAAAACTCGAGTTGAGGCTTTCGAACAATTCTGCTTCGGCAATGTTCGGCCTCGTTCAGTAGAGAGGCAAGTCTTTATGAATTGGAAATTGAGTTGCCTCTGCTGCAAAGAACTTCATGTCCAGTTACATTAAAACTTGAAATATATCATTCTTGTCTTGTCAAATGAATAATTTGCCTGCTTTATTTATGCACTGAACTGACAGAGGGCACTGTACTATACCGTACTGCACTATCATTCATAATCCATATTATCTTCCCCATTTTCAACATCTGTACATGTTATGGTTAGTAAAAAAAAAAACAAAAAAACATTGGAATACGAATATGACTTGATATATATTTTAGCATTGTAAAGTATCAATCGTGCTCAAAATATGAATATTTCACAATATTTCAATATTTCGTGAAATATTTCATGAAATATTTCAAAAAAATATATTTCATGAAATTTTCGATCACTACGCTCGGCATTGCGTCACATTCACCTGCCAGTTTTGAACATACAAACAGGTGGCTCCTATCCTGCTTTCCATTCCCATCCCAAATGTAATAATTTATAATTATTAATAATATAATAATAATTACATTATATAAATATAGGCCTATTATATAATAGTATATTATTATTATTATTATTATTATTATTATTATTATTATTATTATTGTTGTTGTTGTTGTTGTTGTTGTTGTTGTTGTTGTTGTTGTTTTTATTTTATTTTTATTTATTTATTTTCCTCTTTTTGTACATTACACATTTGGATTTTTTCTTGTACCTGCGGAAATACCTGAACCAATAAACATAGGTTTGTGGCGGTTCAAGTTTACATATAATTTACCCTTTTTTTTAATATACAGTGAACATCGACTAAGATTAATTTTGATTGTAGTATTTAATGCCTTAAAGTAAACTAAAGCTAAACTAAACTTAATATTACACTTGTTTGTTTTTTTATCTAAAATAAACAAGCAATTTTTTATATTCTATCTATGCCCTTTGGTCTAGAAAAGGGAACAAATAAATTTTAACATTTATCATGTAAGCAGCTATATATAAGATATGTGAATAATTGCGAAAGTTAATTTAAAAAACTCGGTATTACAGATTTCTTTACAATACATTGTTTTAATGTTACCAATATTATGTTTGAAGGCCTTAGTTGGTATGGTGGTCATATGAAATATTTTTCAATATTATTTTGATCCTGAGACATAACCCAGCTTTTTATTTTATGTTTGATTGACGGTGTTAGTTTATGGGTTTGCAATTCTGGCGGTAAATCATTAAATATTTTTGGCCCTAGATAAACTACATGGCGTTGTCCAGCAGATTTATTTTTTCTTATGGATTGCAGGAGATTTTTGGTTTTGTTGCGAGTTTCATGAGTATGGTGAATGTGCTCTCCCAATTTATATTTTATTGTGTAAATGAGCGCCGCTTTAGCGTAGAGCTGGCGTATACTTGGAACATCAAATTCTTGGAATAAAATATGTGAAGGGTAGTCCATTGGCTTGCGCAGGCAGATTTTAATAATTTTTTTTTGTATTATTTGAAGTCTATAAAGATGATTAGGGTAGCAGGCTCCCCAGCCTATAATTGCGTATTGTATGATTGATTGAATAAATGCATAGTAAATTTTCCGGAGGAAGTGCTGATTGACTATTGAGCGAAGAAGAATAAATGTATACATGATTTTTCGTACTTTTTTAACTAAACCATGTATATGATGGTCCCATTTTAATCTTTCATCTACAATAAGACCTAAATATTTTATCTGTGTTGTAGATTTTATTACATTAAGATGTTTTCGGAGTTCATCCGGTGGTGCACCTTTATTTGACAAGTAAAAGGTAATATATTTTGTTTTTTCCAAGTTTAGAGTCAACATGTTAGCATCTAGCCACTGTTGAATCAGTTCGAAACCTAACTTTGCCATTATGAAAACATCTTCCCATGTTTTAGCAATAAATACTAGAACGGTATCATCTGCAAAGGACATGATTTTTGCTCCCCCATATGTTTTTGAGCACAAGTCATTAATGTATATAAGGAACAGAATTGGTCCTAGGACGGTTCCTTGAGGTACACCGCATTTTATTGTTCTGGGATTACTTAATGTGTTTTCAATTCTGGTGTATTGTTGCCTATTTGAGAGATATGATTTTAGGAGTTTTAAAATAATACCTCGAATTCCGTTACGTTCAAGTTTTTCAAATAGTATTGTGTGATTGACAGTGTCGAAAGCTTTTGCCAAATCTAAAAAAATTGCCAATACCTTTTGCTTATTATCTAGTGATTCAGAAATGTCCCTACTTAATGCAAATACCGCATCTTCTGTGCCTATTCCTTTCCTGAACCCAAATTGGTTTGCTGAAAGTACGCGATTCTTATGGAGGAAGTCTTCTAATCGTGTTTTAATGCACATTTCTAAGATTTTGGCACAGTGGCAAATTAAAGATATAGGTCGATAGTTAGATACTTCTGCGCGATTTCCACTTTTAAACACAGGTTTAATTATTGATGTTTTATATAAATTGGGGAAGCAAGCTGTAGAAATACTGGTATTAGCTATATGTTGTAGTGGAAGAGCAATAAACGTTTTAATGTGTTTAAGAATTTTGCTTGATATATTATCTGGGCCCGTAGAGCAATGTGCTCGTAGGTTATTTATACAATTCATAATTTCATGAGTAGTTACTGGAGCAAAAGCAATAGAATTAGTTTGTCTTATTTCTTGTTCTCTGTATTCAAAGTTGCGGGGAATTTTTTGTTGAATTTTGTCTGCTAGTGAGGATCCAACATCAGCAAAGAAGTTGTTAAATCGATTTGCTACCTTCTCCGCGTTGCTTGCCGATGCGAGCATAGTGCCGGTTTCATCAATTATTTTAATATTTTGTGCTTTGTTGGCTTCCTTATTTGTTATTTCATTTACAACTTTCCACATTTTGGATGCACTGTCACTAACAGAGTTTATTTTTGCTTTAAAATAATCATTCTTCGTACATTTTATAAAGTAATTAAGTTTGTTTTTATACTGCATATAATATTTTAGAAGTTTGTCATTATTAGGGTATTTAATAGTTTGTAGCCTCAGCTTATCTCTTTTTCGAATTGATGTTACTAAGCCGTTTGTTATCCATGCTTTTAGTTTACGATTTTTAGCATTATTATTGTACACTTTAATTATTGTAGAGTTTAAGATATGTTGTTTAAGCGTTGTTGTAAAAGTATCACAGGCTTTATTAGCATCAGTTTCCTGAATGACTGCCAGCCAATCTTCATTTCCAAGATAAGTTGTGAGTTTAGTGTAATCTGTTTTTTCCGTTACGTAGTAGGAAGAATGGGGCCTGTCACTGTTCAAATAATTATTAAGTTGTTTCATATTAATAATAGTGGAAAAGTGATCAGTGATGCTCGTTGTCAATATTATTGAAGTGATATTAGATTTTTGAAGAATACTGTTAAAGATAAACACATGGTCGATACAAGTTTTTGATTGTCCTGTTACCCTTGTGTCCCCATTTATGCATGATATATAACCTTGTTCATGAAGCATATCTAGATATTCCTCGGCTTGGTCATTACTGGATTTGATATTTAGATTTATGTCTCCTACAATTATTGGCTTCGTTTCATTATTGCACGTATTGATATGTCTACCAAGAGAATTAACAAAGTTGGTCGGGTCGTTATATGAAGGGGATCTATATATACCTATGATATTTATTTTTTTATTATTTTTGGGGTTTTCCATTTCCAAACAAAGACTATTGCAATCATTAATATCAGCGTCTTTTATATTGGTAATATATCGATCGCTGACGAATATTACAACTCCGTCGTTTTTTAATATATTATTTTCAGAGAAGAATGCAGTAAAATTATTTATGGAGTAAAGGTTTTGAGCTGTGCTTTTGAGATGGGCTTCACTTAGTACTATTACATCGAAATCTGTTTCAAGACCTTGTAGGAGTACCAACAGACTATCAAAGTTACAATTTATGCTTCTAATGTTCATATGAAAAATTTTAAACCCTTCCTCATTTAACAGTTCCTTACACCTCAAAATGTCATTTATAGTTTCAGTTTTTATATCATTTAGTTCTTGTATTTCACTAACCCAAGACATATTGTTACTTTTAAGTTAGATTGATAGTTTCCTATTAGTATATCTAATATTAAGCTGCGTATCTTGAGCGAGTCAAGATTAAACTAAAATTATAGTATAAAAATATATTATTATTAAGAAAATAAACTATAACTCTCTACACGAATAAAAAGAATAAGTGATAATAGTATCTACCACTTATGAAGAACTTGTGCCGGTAAAAGCTTTTTCTCGTCCTTCTGTTATTTTTTTCTTTTCTTCTTATTCTTTAGTTGCTTATGTCCCGTAGGCTCGTAGCTACTTGTTTACGACCATTGGTGTTCTTCCATACTATTCTTCCATCTTCAGTCCAGGTATTTCGGATCCCGAATTTCTCGATCGCTTTCGTTAGGACGTCTCTTCTCATTGGAGACAGGTCTTCTCGGACGACGACTCCCGTGTTTTTCAGCCGCGACTTTGACCTGAATATGAGTGACCTGATCCTGTAGCTCACGAATTTTATTATTATCGGGCGAGGCTTGTTTCCCGAATAGCGACCTGTCCGGTGAGACCTATCTATATCTTCCAGTTCGAGTTTGATGCCCATCAGTTGTTGAACTTTGTCTAGTATCAGTGCATCTGTATTTTCTTTTTCACTTTCTTGGATACCAAAGAATCGGAGATTTTGTCTTCGTTGGTATTGTTCCAATTCATCTGCACGCTCCATGAGTTTTCCCTGCATTTCTTCTAGTTTTATGTTTTGATTTTGGATTTTCTCTTCAAGGAGATTGATTTTTTCCGGATTGAATGCCTCATTTTTCATTAGTTCTGCCGTGACCGATTCTGTGACATGCGAAATTATTAAATTTGCAATTTTGGCCGCGACGTCATCACTCTGCAAGACTGTTAGCAGCGCCGCCTGGACTCTGGCAGCCAAGCTATCCCCGCCCGTCTGGCCTGGGCCTGACGGTACCGGCAGCTCCTGCTGGAGGTCTTGCGTCTTGCTGGTAGATGGCGCCACTTTCTTCACTGGGGTAGGCGAGGTTCCGTGGACATCGTTTAGGCCTACTTCTGCTACAGTTATTTTCTTTTTCCCCATTTTATATCAGTTAATAAGTTGTTGAGAAGGACGCTTTGAAGCTATGATAGACTCACCCGGATGACAGATGTTTTGGACAATCTCTTTTTTATGGTTTAATACGTCACACGCTATTGCATATTCACTTTTTGCTATTTTTCGCTACCGGCACTCACAGCTCGTGTCTAGTGGACTCGCGCCATCTTGACTCACAGACATACAACACACATACAACATATTAATAATTTATATCATAATTTATGGTTTCTTTGTATCACAATGCGAGTAGGAAAGGTAATGTAACTAAGAAATATAAAATAAAACCACATTTAATAACATATTATATTTCTTCACTTTATTACAACGAAATGGAAAAATAAGAACATAGACATGTTTTTTAATACTTGGTATGTACAATTTTGAATAGTTAGAAAGTAAAAATGTTATATGACATGTCCTAGTTATTCACAACCAATTACCCGAGAACAGGGTGTTTATGGCCCACACTAGGTAGATGAGTTCCAACATGTTCGAGAAGGAAGGAGCTTTACCCATAGTTAGTCTAGGAATCTTATATGCAGGTACAGTACACACTTTTATAGGAGCTTCAGCAATGAGACTGAAATGATGCATGTTCATTCAGTGTTAACTAGCCTGACTAGCAAGTCTCTCCGAGTAGGTACGGTATCATTCTTCGGCTGGTCGCAAGTAGTTTTCCGCAACTACTGCCCGTAGAACAAGCCCAAGGGTCACTCCCTTTATGAAACCATACAAAATTACAATTTTTTAGTAATGTTCCAAGAATGCCACACAACTTTCAAAACTGAGAATATAAATGCAGTACATACTTAGATGTGGTATTTTGAGCAATACGCTACAGCGTTAGTTACGATTCTTGATTTAGAAACTTACGTTAGCACCACCCGTTGACTAGCACTTGTTGACAGTCGCAGACAAACATTTCAATACGGCAGATGCTTAACATTGAAAATAGGGGGTTTTAAACTTCAAGATGCGGTTACTAGTTTCTTCCAAAAAATGGTTTCACAAGATCATTTGATCCTTACAGAATGTATCAAAATATCCGAAAGGTTGTATTGAATCATTGGCAATTTAAGATGGCAACGATGGCGAAGATGGCGAAGACTGTTCTGCATGGGTGGGATTGCAGACGACATCCTGGCTGTTTGTCTGCAGGGAATGAGACATGCGATGCAGTTCTGCGCAAGCTATCGTAACTAACGCTGTACACGTTAAATATGTATATCTTATATTATAATCACTGTGATTTTTATTTTGGTTATTATGGATTTAATAAACAAAATAAAATAACCCTTCTGATTTACTATAATGTATTATAAGTATTTACCATAGTCTGTAATGCTAACAAAACAACATTCGAGTATGGTAGTAGTAGCACATCTGAGTATGTTTTTCGATGTTATGAAGTATTCTTAGAGTCTGTATGGCTAAAATACTGTATATTCACGTGGGTGTAATAGTTGGATCTACTCTTCCACCTGAAATATGTGGGCTAATTCACATGAATCATGATACGAGTAATATCCATCTTGATGGACTGCAATCACTACCTTGAAACATTCTCCATTCCTTATGTTCACTTATATTCCCTGTCAAGTAAGAGATATGTTGGAAGGCTAAATAATTAACATTAATTCAAACAGCTGAAATTAAGTTTAGTCATACCTTCAATTTCCATTTTTGAACTCATGAGATAATCTTGTGTTGATAAGCTTTTTATTCCTAACCCCTTTCCAGTGTACCTGAACATCAGCATCATTTTAGCCACATTATTAAAACTTCATAAATAAATACATTTTGCTTTTATAATAAATACACTACGTTTTTATCGACATGTAATAGTTATTACTTGAATAATATGGCCAACAATTTTGAATTTTTGGTTATTTCTAACCTCTTTCTAATGTTACCTGATCATGATCATCATCTTAGCCAATAGCCACATTATTAGAACTTAATAAATAAATACATTAACTGCTTTTATAATAGATGTAGGTATTACATATTACATTGACATGTTATTAGTTATTACTTGACCATTTGGCCTGAATACAATAATTTTGAATTTTTAGTTGACAAGTTACCGGTGTCATTGCGGCGTGCATCTTCTAGCGTAACATAAAGCATGCTCTTTAAAGAGCAACAATATCAGTATCGGTAATTCAAATCAACAATTAGTTTTATTTATTGGGAGCCAAAATGGATACGTACAAAATCATAGGTTCGTCACCAGCTTGGTTGATTCCAGACTCTTATCTCATTAGTCATTACCATATAGAGTCTAGTTCCATATTGAGGAGTAAGGCCCAATCTTGCATAATATGGCATTAAATTATGGATAAGATAAAGAGAAATAATGATATTTGCTAGTTAGCTTCTCATATGGAACAACCAGAAGTGATTTCACATAGATTTCATCAACCAAAATAAATTGCAATGAATTCCTACTAGGGTGTATATGTATACTGCATACATATTAGAGAATGCTCCAATTAACAATATGTATTTGTAATCCATCTTGCTGCCCATTTTTTAGTATAAAATGTCTAGAAAATAAAATTTTTCACATCGCACACGCAATATAAACACCTCATCTTTTGGAATAGAATTTTGTTTTTTGGAGTCGAATTATGAAGGGAAACTGTTATTCTACAGGCATTTTAAAAATAGAAGGCACTTTTTTCTGCTCTACACACATTTTCAACCGAGCGTCCTGGAAACCATTATCACATAGAATTTTGTATATATGTACAGTCGTAAGTTACGTTAATCCCCCCGAGTAATCACTAATCGTCGGTACATTATAGTAACGTATACGGCAAGAAGAAACAGAACGAATACATCGTCCAAAAGACCAAGTATACCAAAAACTTCCTCTGGAAATATATCTAGAGGTGAAAACAAATAGGTGATTCCGGCAAGAAAACACATAATGATCCTGATTCGGAACATCAGTACGAGTCCACCAACTGAAAAAAACTCGCGCCATAGGTGACGCATCAAGATGGGCCAATCTGTGAGGTAGGATCGCCACTGAAACACGTTTCAAAACCTATCAGTTGAAATTACAATAGAGAAAAATATGTTTCATATGATTACATATTATTAGAGATATGAAAATTTCACAAGAACAAGAAATGCAAAATATTTCAAATCCCATCTAAGAATTCTAACTGTTCTGGATCTTTTTCGATGCTAGGATTAGAAATACCTACAGTGTTTTTATTTTCACAAATTAATGAACTACGTACATTAATATGTGATTAATATGTGAACTAAGTCTATGTGAAAATATTTTCTATTTACCAAACTGTGTGCAAAAAAAACAACAGAAAATCCTGTATTATCTCTATCTGCAATTATTTGCATCAAAATAATACTATTTTGCCATTTTCATGAAGAAATATGCGTTTCCATACTTTTTACGTAATTTTAGCCTTTCTTAGCTCAGATGAACCCTCTTGAACCACAATGCTGTGCACATGTGCAAAAGTAAGAGTTTATATCGATAGTCGAAAGCATCTGTAATTTTAAATCAAAAGCCGAGTAGGAAATTGTGTTCTTTCCCGACTACGCACTCTTCCATGCATTGTTGACCCTGGCAACAAAATTTACTAGATCTTGAGGCATACTGTACTTTGCCTACATTAGTATTGGTTTTAGTTGTGATTTTTTAATTTTTGCATATAGCCTTAGGCCCGGTTTTTCAATCGGTTAATGGATTGTTAACGAGGCCGTTAGCTGACGGTCCGTAATGTGTAATGGCCGTTTCACGACCTTGCGTGGAGAAAACGCAAGTTTTTGCAGCATGCTGCGTTTATGCGTGACATCTGAATGTATTCACGACATTGCGTTTGCGTGCAGCGGGCGTGACGAGACTAGTATCGTACCTGACACAAATATTTTCATTAGTGGAACTCAAAAGAGACGGCCGTGGTATATGGCTACTTACTTATTTTACATTTCCTATGTTTCTGTACGTGGTGGGGTAGTTACATACACTTTAAAGTTAACAAACCCAGAACTAGACCCCATAACCTCAAAACTACTGCTTCTCCAATAAAGATGGCGTTTGTTGAACGCACGGACGAGAGTTGACCAGCTTGGAGCGCACTGCACGCTGGCGCAGGCAGGTCGCTCCTGATTGGCCCAGAACCACCGTCGCGCAGAACAACGCACGGACGAGAGTTGACCAACTTGGAGCGCACTGCACGCTGGCGCAGGCAGGTCGCTCCTGATTGGCCCAGAACCACCGTCGCGCAGAACAACGCACGGACGAGAGTTGACCAACTTGGAGCGCACTGCACGCTGGCGCAGGCAGGTCGCTCCTGATTGGCCCAGAACCACCGTCGCGCAGAACAACGCACGGACGAGAGTTGACCAACTTGGAGCGCACTGCACGCTGGCGCAGGCAGGTCGCTCCTGATTGGCCCAGAACCACCGTCGCGCAGAACAACGCACGGACGAGAGTTGACCAGCTTGGAGCGCACTGCACGCTGGCGCAGGCAGGTCGCTCCTGATTGGCCCAGAACCACCGTCGCGCAGAACAACGCACGGACGAGAGTTGACCAGCTTGGAGCGCACTGCACGCTGGCGCAGGCAGGTCGCTCCTGATTGGCCCAGAACCACCGTCGCGCAGAACAACGCAAGGTAGTGAAACCGACATAAGCCAACAGACCCTACGCAGATAACGGACTGTCGGCTAACAGCCCCGTTGATGACCGATTGAAAAACCGGGCCTCAGTCCAATAAAATGCTTGTTTTGAAATAATTATTACTATTTGTCTATATCTACACCTACCTGTTATACACCTGTTATACATTATGGCTTTTGAAGTTCGACTAACATTTCAAATAGGCTACATTAATATCTGTGCAGTATGTATGCACTACTATTGATAAATACTGAATGCTGATTTAAATTGTAGGTCATGTGTTAGCAATCTTTCACAAAACGGAAGCCAAAATTAAAGTCTCGCTAATATTGGTGCACCTGTTACACAAACTTGGCAAAGATGAATACCAACTCGTTCTGGATTTGTTCCACAGTTAGGGCAAATGTTTGTAACAATGCAGTTCATTACTGTACTTACATCAAACTATACCTGAATACCATTTTTTATGGTAAAAACTTGTAACTTATATGGTGTTTACTGTTATATTATTAATGTTTTGAGATTATTAATTGAGATTATTGAGATTGTTAATGTTGAATAATAATGTTTATGCTATTAATTAATGTTTTGTTTAGTAGGCCTATCTCCTTTCTATATATAAAAAAACAACTCATTTTTATAACATTCATTAAAATATCACACCTTCTTTGTAGTTAGAGCAAACACTCACTGCCTGCCACAGTCTGCCGACAACAAATTGTAGCCCTAGATACATTCGATCTTTGCATGTTGACTAGGGGTCTACGGATAGTACTTTTTAGGTTCGGGTTGGGTCGGGTACGGGTAATGGCATAGGCCTTTTTCAAGTCGAGTTTTTTTCTTCCAACGAAAAGACAATAACTTTTGTGTGCAATATTAAGTAGGTAATATTTCAGAAGGTTTGCGGGACTTTTTAGGTTCAGGTAACAAAATAATAATAACTAGGCCTAAACAAATGTTTAAAAAAATTAAAAAAGGGGGGTGGTTTATTTTGGCAAATTTAACACCGAACATTTTTTGACATGTCTCAAAAGTGTTTTATTTCTAATATGAGATCCCCCCCAATCACACAACACCTTGTGAGATGCGATGCAACAGGTTGACCAAAAACAACTGGACAAGCAAAAAATTGGTCTTTGTATTTTTTTTTTCAATTGTCAGACATGACAGTAAACTCACAAAATTATTAACGATTATTTAAAGAAAATGGGGGCTATTAAAAAAAATGTAAGTACCCGAAAAAGCCCGAATTTGGTTATTAAAAAGCACGAATTTTGGGTCAGTACAACTACTCGAAACTACCCAAAATTTTGGGTCCCTAATGTTGACAAATTGGAACTAAATAATAAAGTGTAAAAGTAGACATGTAGGAATCAGGAGAATGGGGTGCAAGGAAACAAATTTTAATTTTGACATCCAAAAGAAATTATTTGACATCCATCCAGCACCAGCATGCCACAGAAAACTGCTTGGCTTGCCACTATTAACACCCACGCATAGTATTGTTGTAGGCATACTAACCTCGTTGGCTATCCCAGGTCAATAGTGTGTTATGCACACAACATTTTAACAACAATAATAACATGTTGTACAACCTAATAGTTCTACAAAATCCCAATCAAGGCCCACATGCTTGCCTATAAGCTCAAATCAAAACCCTACTACTCCAACAGCCCTGTTTTACATGTTAGTTGAATTAAAATGCAGCCATTGCTTTCTTACCGAGCGCGGCAATCCGGAGTTCTGCCGATTGTACAGACCAGTCATGGCAGTGATTTCCCTGCGTTCATTGAGCAACACTCCAGAAGTACGCTCCAAGTCATTGAAGCTTAGGAACAACATAGTCACCTGAAATGTACATTATTTAACAATATTTTACTCAACAGAAGTAATGTGTGAGAAGTAGAGATGGAAAATTACCAATCACATTGAAATTGATCATATTACCAGTAATATTACTGGTAATATTACTGAGCATGGTAGTTTACGATTTTTTCTCTTATCCAGTTCAGTGGCCACTTTCCCTCACGCTTGCCGTGCGCGTAGTGGCGACTTATTTCCCCACGCTACTTGCGCCCGGTCGGTCCTAAGACCTCCTTCTCTACAAACACGTGTTGCTGACAGCATTTCAATACATGTCGTTCTATCTAGCGGAAAAAGATTGAACTAACTTCTTTGCAGAGAATGCGGTAAAATTTTAAAGCGAGACTTGTCACGGCCACTGTGGGAGCGATTTCAAAATACTTATGACGAGATATTACGTCCAAGGCGCTACTGGGATATAACCGGCGTGACGGGATATCTCGTCATAACCACGGAACTGGTTATTTGCTATTATAATGTATAAAGCAGGATTTTTATAGAAGTGGGTATTGAAATAAAATCGAACATAATCTTTGCAAGTTTAGAATATAAGAATGATTTCGCAAGGAACAGGAACAACTGTAGTAAGTTTGGCAGCGGCATTTAGCGCTAAATTGGAAAATGTATAAATACCAGCTAAAGACAACGAAAACATCTATCGTAATGACTAACCACATGTAGAATGTAGAGTTTTCCATTTTTCCACAGTTCCTTAGCCCATTAAAAACATACTTTTCCATTAAACAACGTAGGCCTAAGGCTCGTAATTAATTAAAAATATGTCTCGTAAGGCAGATAACTGTACTAGATAATATCCAACTTGACTAACTAGGCTCATTATGTTTTTTTTTTTGAAAAATTACTCAATGTTTCAGTGTGACTGAACATAGTGAAATATTACCGGTAATATTACTGACTCACATCACTAGTGAGAAGTGTGGAACTAGTTCCATTTTCAGTTAGGAAGTTTCACTGAAACTCTTAAACATAGTTATGTTACTTTATAACGTTTCCTTTGGAGGTTACTGTATCCGTAACAATGAACATTTCCACCCAATCTGGTTATTTATTATTATTATTATTGTTATTATTATTATTATTATTATTATTATTATTATTATTATTATTATTATTATTATTATTATTATTATTATTACAAAATTATTTGAGTGGCCTAACGTATATTTCCAATATGGAAATACTCAGATTCTATCAAGTGTAAGGAGTTGAGTTTTAAGGGCGCTCATATTCAGCAATCAATTTCATTACCATTTTTTAGACTGTCTAGGAGCAAGTCGAGCAAGCATTGAGAAAAAATAAGGATATTTTTTAGAACTTTCGAGTCTTGTACAGCCCTACTGAGGAGACAAATAATACTTTTAAGTTTAAATCTATATATTTAATACGTTCGAAATGCCAATTTATCTAATGTATGAAAGACCGTTGCAAAAATAATAATAAAAGTAGTAACATTTGTAGGGATAACTAATAAGTAACTAAGGTTGCCCATTGATATCAATTAATTGATTAATAATTGACGTTGATGCGAATTTTTGACATAAAACATCGAATAGTTTTTTTTATATTATGTGTTACTAAAAACGTATTTTAATAAAAAATATACAAATATTATAAATAATGTTAAACAAAATATGTATTCAGTATTTGCTCCTCTCAAAAAGGCAAAGATTCTTCTTTTTGCCAGTTAGTCTCACTAATTTTGAGTTTCGACTTTTGAATGACCAGTGCGTACCTAGACATTGTTGCGGCCACCTGCAGCCTACACAACCATCAGCAACGATACGTCAGTACAAAAATACCAACAAAGATGATTGCGATTTAAAAGTTTACTGATTTAAAATTTTAAACAAAGTTAGTTCTTCGACATTGATGTTTTTATGTTGCGATTTCGAAAAGGTTTCGATATCACAATGTGACATCAATTTCGTACTTCGATGTCGACGTCGTAATTTTACATCGATGGAAAACCTTAGTGCATAACTAATAATTTCCAAATGTTCCGAGATAGTTCTACTTCAGGTACCTGTTGGCGACATAGCGGGCAAACCATCCCACTTAGAAAGTTTCCCATCTCCCAGTACGTGCGTAGGCAGCTCCCGCAGAAGATGTGGCCGCAGTTGGTTTCGAGCGCAAGGCGAGGCGGCTCTGCCAGACATATCGGACAAGGATCTCGCTGGTCCCTGGGATGACGCTCGGGAGTGTCCGGGGTTACTTCCTCCACGAGGTCAGCTGTAACCAAGGCCGTGTTACACTCTCATCTGAGGTCTGTGATTCACTTCCAGTTACCCAGCTCATAGTCAAAATATACCAACTCTTGAAAATTTCACTCCCAAGCTCGTATTGTGCGAGTAAAAATCCTGTACTTTCGAGGGCATAGACATCAAAATATTCTTTTGAATTAAGGCGGTAAACCTGCCTGTTCCTACCGACAAGCAGGCTTCAGCCCTTGGAGAGAGAGTGCTCAGTTGTGATTGTAAGTAAAGAAATCATGATCATTTTTAATCATATTAGGGCGATATTACCGTTGTTTTGATTTTAAATATATATAAAAACCATGTTCTACATGCATGCCGCATTAATATTGCAAAGGCGCCACATCAAGAGTGCGGGCCCCTAACTTATCTCGGGCAGGCGTTCACTCCTTGACGTGAGCTGCAACCATCAATAACCGTACATTTGTAGAATATGTGAAACTACCATGATTCATCTCTTCATATGGTTGGTTACTCAGGTTACAGCCAGCTTGTATCCAATCTTACCTGATAGTAGATCATAAGTGTTTTCTACATTACAAAAACAACCATATGATGATATATGTATATTGTATTTCAGCCAGCTATATTTTAAAAACATACCAAATGCACTCGAGAATCTCGACTTTTAATATTCCCCCCCCCCCCCCCCCCCCCCTCCTCCTGTGCTCGGATCCTTTTTATACGCAAGTGTCTTGCCGATGCGAGTGCTAATAGCTTCATGCAAGTACATTATTCGGAGAATTTTGAAGGGTTGATGCGTACTAGTCTATTTCACGACTTGCAGAGAGTAATAGATGTACTTACCATCCAATCGCCGTCGATTCATCACCCAATTGTCCACGACGTATGCAGCTGCATGGCGACATGGTTCGATAACCAGCTCCGGGCTATGGGAGAAAAGAGACACTCTTGCCTACGCATCAATGTGTTTTGATACGTTAAGCTCATAGAGCAAACCTGAGAGAAGCAACACAGACTGGTGGATCGAGGGAGAAATAAGGAAAAATAAGAAGACAAACAAGTTTTAGAAGAACCTATTAATGTGATAAGCGAACCAAATCTTAATTATTTACAATCAAGAATAAATGGCGAGCCCAGACCAAAACAGTTTTAAGAATGGTAATAGATAGACACAAAGGAGAAAAGTGGTATTCTCAAGTAGTGCACATGAAATGTACAAAATGTGACGGGTCTTTATGACCAGGATATAGTCTCGATCATAGGGGATAACAACGCATACTCATACTCTGTTGTTCTACTATAATAGATTTGGACCATGGTGTTTTAATTTTTATTCCTGCTAAGCCTGCTATATCATTATAAATATCAGTTGTGGCATACTACTGTATTCAATGTTGTGTGATTTGATATTTTGATATAATTTTCTTTATCAAAATTTGGCATTCTGTAGGTATTCTTAAGGCAGCAATGATGAGAGATGAGATGACAAAGAGATGATGCAACATTCTACACCAGGTTTTTACAAGGTGTGGTTCTGGGGAACATTACAACTCTTCAAGACTGTGTAGGGCATTGGCCACATGCACTGAATGCTCACAGTCTTGCTAGTAGCAGCTCAAGGAAAGATTGGCTTGGACCTGGACACCAGTTGCTGATCATTGTTTTACTTGTTACCGATATTGATAATGTCTCAAATAATCCCGGGCTTATGCGCTACATCCCCATGGCTTGCTGTGACTTTCTTGTCTTGCAATCGCTGCTTATCGGGAGCCAACGATGATATTATATGCAGCTACTTTGCATTAACCAAGGCCAGATGAAATACTACGTCTTGTTGGGCCTACGTAAGACTGATCTCAAGAGAAACATGAGCCGCAACCATGACATTGTCCCTCTTTTTTCTCTTTTTTCCCGCTTCAGGCAGAAGTTTTTTAACTTCTAATGTGGATTGAATTCCATTAATTCTTGGCTTACAAATAAGTAAACGGTGATTTTAGAGCCGTCCTAGCAACGAAGCACTCAATAAATTCAAAGTTGTTCTGAATCGGCGTTGTTGATTCTGGCATTTGTACGCAGGTGTTCGCACTGTCGAATCACTGATTCATATGTTTCGTATTTGAAATCGATCTTTGATTGGTTATTGCTCACTCGTCGATGGTGTTCGAAACCTACAGGGTTGGTTTAGTCACTTTAAATTAAAGTCCCCCACTGAAAATCAGTTTTGTTACTGAGTGGGTAGACTCTAAATGTGAATTTATTTATTTTATAATTATATCTATTGGAGTAGAAGTATGCTGCTCTTTGGGAAGAATGCTATTGAGAATTTTAAGGTTTAAGGATTTAAGGGTTGAATCAAAGAAAAAAGGTTTAGAAAAATGTCATCAAACAAGAAAGTCAACATTCCAAATAAAGAACGCATATTCAAATTGTGTTATGCACATGGAGACCTCAATTACAAGACATACATGTGAATAGTCTTCAAGTATACAGGTAGTGGACGAGAAGATTGGAATGTAGGTATAATAACAATAACTCCAAACACAATAAACTCAAAGACAACAACATATCACATTGATATCACATCACAATAGCATGCAAGTTATTTATAGATACAAAATAGAGATACTTTTAAGTAGAAAGGCAGTCTCAATACAGTAAAACAATTGAATAATTAAAACAATATACAAGCCCCAACCTAAGTAGATGCATATCAACATTGGATCTTTATTTACCAATCTTGGGTTCGCTACTTTTAATTAGTAGCATGCTACAACTACCGCTACTTGGCAAAAAAAAGTAGCGTCGCTACTTTTTCGCTACTTTATTTTAAATGTAGCGTCGCTACATCGGCGCTACGAAAAAAATGCAGCACGCTACTTTGACGCTACATTTGTTTTTATTGACGTTTTAACGATTTTATCGATCTTTGTGTCTCAAAACGTGCCGTTCTCGTTTTATATGCCACCACGCAGCGCATACTTGCTTTCGTAACCTAGCATTTGATTTGCTGTGAATAATAGGTACTCTGGAACCTTCAGACAAATGAAGTATGTCTTTTTATGTGTCTGGAACCTGTATCCCTACTCCCTTCTCGTGTACCTCTTTCCTCTTACGCTACGTCAGACAATAAACAACTCCAGCGACGACCCAGAGCTGTATAGGCCAGGGGAGGCTGGGGGCTGAAATAGGCTACTCGACCAACTTTATTTCGTATCGGTTTGTACATTGCCATACCCCCCTCCCCCCTTATTTACTCCGTCCACCCCCCGCCCATTTACAAAATATCTATACCCACGTGTTACACTACTGTAGCCATGTGGAATTTACAGTGTTACTATTATTCATTCACCACGCACATTGATTACAATGGGTCCCGGTTAACCACCTTACATTTTTTTAATCGCACTCGTAATCGCTAATGTTGAAGAGCCTGATATCATGCATTTTCTTTTCTTCAAGAACAACGATTATTCAAGCAATTCATTTTGTACTTAAAGCGTCCTTTCACGAATTATTTAAAATAACTGGAAAATAATAAATAATTACAACATAAGATGATAGGCTTCATTATTCTTTACCTTGTATTGCAGCTGTAGACGTCTGGGAAATGTTGACATATTTTGCCAATAAGTCGAGTAGGCCTACCTTTTCAACACACATCTCGGACATATTAATATTATACAACGATGACTTCCTAATTAATAATTAACGATGTCACAAATTTCAGTCACTATAATATTTTTTCCGATATTCGGTATTCCGATGCACTACGACAGAAACGCAACACAAACCAACACTGTCCAGTGTCCACCTCCAATACACGAACAAGACTATTCAAGATGGCAATTAGTCGCAGGTTCACCCGATCCAACACCTCGTACGTGCCCGAAGTCGGAAACGTGGGATTGATTAGATTAGAGGGTTGACAAGTGTTATTGTCCATCCATTCCTCCTGGGCTTGTGTGAGGGGGAGACCTTCGGAGAAACGGTTCAATGTGAAATAGGATGCAAAAAAAATTATGAACACTGTTATTCCCACTGATATTCGTGATGGTAAAAATGGAAAAATATCGGCTCGGAACAGTAGAATAATTGGCACAAACGTTTCTAAAAGTAGTGACAAAAGTCCCGCTACTTTAATCGCTACAGCTACAAAAAATGTAGCATGCTACAACTACATTTAGCGTTATAAAAAAGTAGCGCGCTACAGGGCTCGCTACACGAAAAATGTAGCATGCTACTTGTAGCGCGCTACTACCCAAGACTGTTATTTACTGACTCGTTCATGCACACTGGACTCCTGCCATTCTTTCACCCTTTATTATCTTTATCAATTTATTTCATGTGAGCAACAT
The DNA here is from genome assembly GCA_945910005.1 of Isoperla grammatica. NCBI lineage: Eukaryota > Metazoa > Arthropoda > Insecta > Plecoptera > Perlodidae > Isoperla > Isoperla grammatica. The sequence goes on from OX246746.1 coordinate 44,299,632, forward strand.
ATGGCAGGGTTGCCACCAAGTCTTTTTTTTTATCCTTGAAAGAAACTAAAAAAATCCTGAGAAATCCTTGAACACAGTTATATTCAGCATTAGTACAAATTTTCAGGTTTTGTGCCAAAATATGCTATGCCAGCCTGATTTTCGAGAATCTAGTCAACATTACGTGCAGAAACGCATAAGAATCGGAATTTTCTTCGAATATATTTTAACGTTTTACTTTTACTCACTTGCCAACTACCACTTGCGGGAAATGTTATGCAGTCACTTATGTTTATTTTTACTAACTAGTACCTGATGTTCTTTTACTGTCTACATTGTTTTTTTAGCGGAATTTTTAAAAATGTATTAGTTTAATGTATTTTTTAAGGACAGTAGAAAATCCTAAGATTTTGCCCAAAATCCTGTTATCCTTGAGACACTCTTAAGAATCCTGAGAAAAGGATAAAATCCTTGAAAGTGACAACCCTGACATATGGTATAAGTTCCTACCTAAATATTGTGATGTACTATTAATAAGCTGTAATATCGTGCAATATTATACCTGGTAAATGCTATAATATAAATGCTATGTAACAGAGCGGAAGAGCTCAAATCATGGTCATGTCTACTGAACAAATCTGTTGGTTGGTCAAGCCCATGATACAATGATATTACTGTGTGGGCTAGGTATGACATTGCGCAGATGCTCGCGGCAGCCGGCCCGCTCGTGACGTCACGTGGATACAAGAATCGCCCAGCGCACGAGTCAAGTGCTCGCATTCAGGCCTCCGCTCTGAGTTATTGACAGGGGTAATCAATGAATACTGTCTCTGTTCTTAACTAAACACTCATATTATTTCAAATCCTCGCACTTAGTTTATGGTTGCCGTCTTGGTGACAACTTTTAATCTTCTTCAGATATCAGTAATATTGCCACAACAGAACTATTACATTGCATTTTCTTGATACCGATATAAATAACTCACTTCCGTAAATAAACACGCACACAAAACTACTCTCGGTTATGTTCGCTCGATCCTTGTTAGTTCGAAACCTTTTTACGATAGCATTATTCTCGCCAAGTTATTATAAATTTATTACGATTGCTTTCTTCCACAAATGTTTATAAACTTTTCTCACTGGCCGTATCTGGACCTCTCTGTAGTGTGACGTCTGCTTCCAATGTGCAAGGAGTCGTGTCCAAACGTCTCGTTGAGTGTAGATACTACAAAGATATTGAGAACTTTTGTCAGTGTGTTTGATTTGAGTGTTTAAAAAGTAGAATTTTCTACCCAAAGTGCTTAGTTCCGGAAGAATATAAAAAAGTAATAAACTTTTATAAAAGTGTTATTTTAGACGTACATTGTCAATTAGAAGTTCCGATATTGTAATATGAACGTTTTAAAAAAAAATATATTAATAAGTGTGACGTGATGTAATACTATTTGCATATTTTGACCTACACAGTTGGTTCTCCATGTTTGTACAGCGTTAACTATTAGTAAGCAACTGTTTATTCGTATGCTTCGTTCGTAAAAGCTTTTTATTTATTTTTTAAATACATTATTATTATGTAGTAATGTACTCTACAGTTAAAAATACTAAAAATGATGATGGTGTGGTGAGTGGATGTAACAACAGAAGCCCTACCAAACAAAGCGATTTACAGAGTGCCGACGGATAAATACAATTTATTTTTTAGGATTCCCTAATTATAAAGGATTGTGCTTAATTTGGGTTCGATTTTGTAAAGGGTCTGACAAATTCAATTGAAAGAATTGTAGAATTTGTTGATTGTTCTGAACATTTTGAACTCTCTGATTTTCATTGGGATTTAAAACACAAGTTGTTGGGTTATTCACCAAAAAAATCACGAAAAGTCAAACCAGGATGCGTCTCATAACTAATGTCGGCTTCGCAAATTGCCACGGAGGTACAAGGCTCGATACCTAAAGTAGAAAGAAAACTATAACATAGAGTAGTCGAGTCTTCACCACGGTAAGACAAATATATCAGAATAATATTGTTACTGACTGCCATATACGAACATCTCCATAAAGACATAAAGGCACCCACATAAAGCATTCTCTAAATATATTCACGTTATTATTTTGTATTGCAGAACAGTAAGCTACAGCTATAGGCCTAGTCAAAGCAATGCCGTCATCTCATCTGGTTTAATTAAGTTTCAATGATGTTATTGTTATTTTTATTTATTGGCATATTCAATGTAATTTCAAACTTATAACCGATTCGCGTTATCAGGTCTTGATGAACATCACCTCCAAACGTCTAATATTATTTACACGTAATATCTAGAGAGAAAAACCACCGTATTTGAATTTGCATTTACGCTCGTATTTAAAGCCAGCACGCAATCACATTATAATTCGTATTTGAACAGTTTACAAATGAAATGTACCGACTTTATATTTTTATTGCATGTGATGTGACGTTATACTGTACAGTCTATGGAACGGCATTATTATGTGCTACGTTTAGCCTACATGGGCCTAACCATGCCTCCTAACCACAATTTTCGGCATCGAGATCGGGATCGGAAGTCGGAAATCGTAACAAAGTTAACTTACATGGTTCTTATGGCACTGTTCACAACTAAATCGTAACGTCGTAATTGATTGTAATGGGAGATTGTACGATTTCAATCACGAAACCGATTACGATCACGATGCCAAAAATGGCGGGCTGGGGCTTTAGTCCAGTACCGTACTGGAATCTTGGCCCATGTAAGCATTATATAATAATACGCAATATTATAAAATGGTACGAATCATAACTGACGTAATCGAATTAGGCGTAACTCTGGGTACGAATAAAATTACAATGCTAAAGCAAAATAATTCCAGCTAAAATGTGTTTGGTGTAACTATATTATAAATACCTACAAAATGCGTATTGTTTGTTTAATGTTGCTGTAACGGTTTTATTACGTTCACATAACACATAATCACGCAAAGATGTGTTTATCGGTCATGTCTTCATGTTGACACTGTACGCCTAATATTATAGTAGTTTCTACTGAGCTAATATTTCTATCAACATATATAATGCATTGTTAGTAATCATATAACAAACACATTCAAATACGACTTTAATTTTGACGTTAGATATTTAATCAGTGGATGAGAGTAGCATTTTAACACGCGCGAAGCGGCAGCCGGCCAGCGATCTTGTATCCACGTGACGTTATGCGCGGGCCGGACGAGATCGGGCGCGCGGGAGTGCCAGACCTAGGATATCCTTAGACCATGGGTCAAGCCCACTGTTTCAGATAACCAACTTGAGGCCGTAAATTATCCCTAATGGACTTGTTTCAACTAGATGGTAGGAACTAGAGAAGTAGAACATTATGTTGGTACCATTGGACTTAGCTATTTCGTAAGCACGAGAATAGCCTATACTTACGATGGGGCTACTTTACAACTCAATATGCACAAAATATGCAAGGATTTGCCCTGATCTTAACACTTCCTTGCCCTTTCTTCTTTTCTATGCATCAATGCTGAAATCGTAATTCAGAATCTCTTAAAACTGTTTTCCAAGTATTATTTTACACAGTAAAAACACTAATTTTAATTCACTTCATCATGTGTTTTTATCAACTAATAGCGATAACACTCCCGTTTCTGCCAACCCAAGCTGACAGGCATTTTGTCTCATTCATATTTTCTCTCTCATCTTACCCTCGACACATACACTAATATGTATTTTGAAGTATGGAGATGGGATTTGAGTACTTTAAATCACGGTACATTATGTTTTCTTGAGATATTTTGCTGCCTTGTTGGTAGGGTTGCCAACTCTCCCGTATTTCCCGGGAAATCCCGTTTTCCACTGTGATTTCCCGCTTCCCGTATCAACTCTACACGGAAGCAGTTTTCCCGTATTTTCACAATTTGTTTTAAAATACACATTTCGTAAACTTCCGCCTACTAACAGTACACAGTTTCCAGCATTTGAGCATTTTGAACTTAAAGTCTTATGTTGAGACAATTATTTCATTATATTTAATACATGATGGTACATAAATGGCTAGACAATAGAAACAGATCAACCAGCTGAGTTACAAGTTGTTGGTATTTATTCTCTTTCGTGTCAAAAATTTTATAATTATTTAAAACGGGATATAAAGATTGTACGTGATGCAAAATAGCTTGACCTTGACAAAATGTAGAAGGTAACCAGCTTAAACTATACATATTAATTCAATTTACCCTCCCAAATTAAACATTACTTGAATGAGAAAATTACACCTGCAAAGTTAATATCAAATCCCTAAACTCATTTTCTGGAACCTAACGTCTATTATAAGAAAAAAAATTACTGCGCCTGCGGCGATTTGGCCTTCGACAACTGGGACATCGCCGTCTTCTTTCCCTCTACATTTCACATCAATTTTAAAATTCCCGTATTTTCATATTCAATAGTTGGCAACCCTACTTGTTGGTCACGCAATCCGCTTTTTTATGCGCTGGGTCGGTATCGGTGGTGTAACCAGGGAGATTAGACTCAACCACTTGACGGAACAGAGTTGCCCAATGCCACACGATTTTTGACTATTTGATAGTCAAAAGTATAAAACGAGTTTGAAACCGTGTGAAAGTAGCAAAATACAGATGGCGCTGGCGGTGTCGTTTGACATTGTAAACATGTTTTGTTACCTGACGCTGAACACAGAAGGTAGAGAGAGAGCGAAAGAGGTGGAGAACTTTAAAACATGAACTATGTTAGTATTTTTATATCAATGCATACATAGCGTAACTTATGACATTGGGAAAGTATTGACATGCTCAAAAATATATCTCCATGCAGATGATGCACTACTTATATGCTCGCACAAAGTATTTATGCATTTAATCATAAACTTAAAAATAGACTTAAAGCTAGTCGGTAACTGGTTTAATAGCAATAAATTACTGGCTAACATAGAGAAGACAAAGGCCATGATATTTTATCCAAAGTTGAGTGGACCAAATAGGAATATTTTAAATAAGATTGATAGCTCAGTGGATCTCAACATGAATGGTCAAACTATAGAAATTGTTCAGGACTTCTGGTACCTAGGAATTATTCTTGATGACAACCTCACACTTAAGAAACACGGGCAGTTCATAATTTAAAAAATGGCAAGGAAAGTTGGACTGTTTAGTAGAATCAGTAATCAGTTGTAGGGCTGAGTCGTGTAAACGTTTAAACGTGTAAACGCCCGCGAGAAAATATACGTGTACAAACATTCATACACGTTTAACCGTGCCAAAACCCAATTCACAGATTTGTCCGATGTAATAGTTCTTCGACTAACCGACGGGGCATAGGTGGAGTCAAAATGGCTGCGGACATTTGGACACAACGGTGGGGAATATAATCAACAATGAATATTATAATAAATCAACCGTGTTATTTCGTTGAACATGTTTTTTCGCAACATTATAACTCACTTTTTTGTTATCATTTTGCGAACTGGATGGGTGTTACGTTTAAACGCGAAAAATTCGGAAAAATAAACGTTTACAAAATTAACCGTTTTCTCCCAGCCCTAATCAGTTGACATCTGAAGCTAAAATCATGGTATACAGAGCAATTGTGTTAACACACATAGACTATTGTAGTTCAGTTCTCTTCATGCTCGGGCAAAACGAAATATGTGCAATGCAAAAACTACAAAACAAAGCAATGCGCAGCATTCTGCGGGTACGTAAGGATACACCTATTAAACGAATGAATGAAGCCCTCGGATGGCTTATGATTAAGGATAGAATATAACTAAATACATTATCTTTCTTACACAGGATCTTTAAGGGAAGTGCACCTGGATATTTTAAAGGGAAATTAATGAATATTGGAAAAACCCATACCTATGGGACAAGAGGGAATATAAATGTGGGTGTAGACCAATCAAATGCAGGAAGAAGTGACAAGTCAGTTTTTAATAAAGCAGTTAAGATTTTTTCAAAGGACATAAGGGAGCTAGAAAACACCAAATCATTTAGAGCTAAGTGTACAAAGTTAATTCGAGAAAATAAGTTAGCCCCCAAATCATATGAGAAGGAAACTTTCTGGGATAAACAGTGGTAGCCTACTAATACAAAATGAATGTGACCTGTTTTTACACATCATTTATACCAGTAGGCCTATATATATTGTATTTTTGGATAATAAGATAAATACAATGTTATTACTATTTTGCTATATTCACTTTGTCCCTAGTAAGTAGATCAAGCCTAGGATATTTATTTTATTGTATGGTATGGCATTGTATGGTAATCATATGAAAGAATCTTAGATTATTGATTAGATAATAATTTGGGATACAGTAATTGTGAAAATATGAAACTGATATTGCGAAAATGTGAAAATGTCATTGTGGAAATGTGAAACTGTTATAACATGTATAAATGTGATGAAAAATAGCCAAGTGCTACAATAAAGAATTACTACTACTACTACAAAAACCCTAGGATAGCTGCTATTATGGTTGGGGTCAGGACATCCTAACCCTAAATTGAAAGCATGCAAATCACATGGAAGTGATCTCAATTTCCTTTTCTGATTATGTCTACGGTTTTAACTGACAGGAAATCTTATTTCCGTCAAGCGCAGAGTCCAGCCCTCCAGGAACAAACTTTGAGCACCGTCATTCTTTTTCTATGCATTTACCTAGAATATAATCTTTTAATTAGTTAATAGGGCTCAATAGAAATCACTATTAAAGTTTCAGTTTTTCGGGGCGGTGAGGTCCGAATTGGTTCTTCACATTTCATGCATCATGACTTGTCACAGAACATGAAAACGATGTGTACAATCAAGACTTCAAACAAATAGGACGGGACCAGGACGTGTTCTTATTTTACATTTCAGTAAGCGTAACACATAATAACAAATAAGCGTTTGAAAGAGGGGAACTATATAAATATCCTCTGCAATAATGTAACTATATGAGTGGTTAGTTGAGCATATGAAGAGATGTGTTCAGGACCGCGGTAAGATAATGGTGGGAATCACGTAATAGCAAGTTCCCTATACTACGAGTAATTGCAGATTTTCATCACATTTAACATCAGTGTGTTGTACACCACCACAATTGTTGTAGCACGCTTAACATGGGCGGGGATTTTCTTCAACTCCTCTCAAGCTAAAATTGATTGTGTATTTGTTGTTGTAGTATCTTTTATGATGGTTGTGAAGCCTAGACGCTTGAGATTATACAATGAGTGTTCGACACAGATAGCTTGAAAAGCTATGCTATATACCAGTATATTAATACAAATGAAAAATGTTTTTTTTATTCCTGGATTTTAAAAATAAATTGGTCATCTAGAAAAAATTAATGGTTGCCAATGATGACCGTATTTATCCCCTCTGGTTTTCATTCAAATGCATAATAGAACATCTTAGCACCAGATCTATGTCAATTTGAATGTACACTCAAGTAGGCTAGTAATTCTATGAAAAAGAGTCTGGAGTAAGTGCAGACTTGTTTACTGCCCTTTCTTCACTGTTTTTCATGTCAAGTCATAAGTTCAAGTCAAGCTTGCTTTTCAATTTAACCTACTGCCACTTTTCCATTTTACCTAGCACTGATTTCTTCAGTTTTGAAAGAATCTGAATCTGTTATTTCTAATGGAAGTTTAGCTGGGGTAATATAATATACAAGCATATAAGACTACTTAACCACACTCCACCTAGTTATTCACTTGGCATTACACACCCCATTTATAAAATATGATCCAATAGTTATGTTGTATGCCTCCAGTATATATCAACTTATTTTTCACTCATATTTTAGAAACTACGGTAATAGAAAGCCGAAACTATAATTCAGCTAGCATTGGCCTTGATCATAAAACAATTCTACATGTAGGTAAAAATTAGAAAAATTACACAAGAATATTTTGTAACAATTAAATGAATACCATTCTCTTGGATACAAGAAATATAAATATATAATATGATGTATACTACAGCAGCTATGGTAAAAGTTGATACTCACCTTAATAAATGCAAATGTAGTGAAGTGTAGTGGTGTTGTGTGTGTTTTATAGTAGGGCCTACGAGTTTTGAAATTGTTAACACATCATCTTCAGAGACTTGACCAACAGTTTTTACTTTTTATTATTATTTTATGAGAGCATAGCCTACCTATTTATTTTTGCTTTTCAAATAACAATAAATGACTAGTACTAAATTGAATCAGAAATCATAATAAGAACCACCAAGGCAGAAGGTTCCTGTCTTGATTACGGAGTGTGATAGCAATAATGATCACCGAGCTTCGGCATTTATTTGTGACCACTTTGATCAGTGCTAACCTATGGTTTGGTGGCATGGACGTAAGGCGCAAGAGTAGTTTGAGTGACTGATGGCGCTCTGCAGTTCTTTGTGCAACCGTTTCAACTGTAACCTTAGTTATTGAGTTTATTGGATTTTGGGTTTGAGGCTTCTGGCAGCATAGCTAGTGAAAAAACTTGTCCCTTCTGGCACTGGATTGGCCTTAAGAGCGAAGGATACCTCTACGTCAAAAACCGCAGAAAATTTTCAGTTTTTAATTATATCTCAAGATTGAAACACAAAATCGAAAATCTGAGACACCATAGCACTGTGGTATGGTTAGCCCTACAGACTGAATAATAAATGTATTTAACGTTATAATCAGTATGACTGTGATAACGATTTCCTTAAATTACTAAGAAAATCGTTATCACAGTCATACTGATTATAACGTTAAATACATTTACTATTCAGTCTGTAGGGCTAACCATATCACAGTGCTATGGTGTCTCAGATTTTCGATTTTGTGTTTCAATCTTGAGATATAATTAAAAAATGAAATTTTTCTGCGGTTTTTGACGTAGAGGTATCCTTCGCTCTTAACATCATTATACGTGTGCTTAGATACAGCACAGATATACATTGGACACCTCACTAACCTATCCCACTAAAGTATTTGATGGAATTGATACCCCCCCCCAGTGCCATTCTAAAGGATATGGTACGAGGTATACGGAGGAAGACTGTTTGCCCAGAGATAGCAAAATATTATAGTTTTGGGCTAGTGCACTTTGATTGCCATGGAACCTCGCAGTTAGTTTGAATCCTACTCATCTTCTTCAAAAGACTATAAGTTAAAATACTACGATGAAATAGGCCTAACTGGATAAAGTCTCATATTTAATGTCTCATATTCAGTCTTGGGTGAATTACATTCGTAATTACTTTTGCGTACTCTTAAATTTTGACAAGTAATTGTGTTGTGCTTGAAATAAATGGACATGTTTGTTGAAACACAAAGTATATTTTTTTTTATCATACTAGTACTGATGTATTGTAGACTTATTAGATTAAACTGGATTCAAAGTCAGAAATCTAGTATAGGTAGTACGTTTGTAAAAACCAAACATCAAATTGTACTGAAATTACAACACCCCCTAAACTATTACAAAATTGTAACGACATGCCATCAACCAACTATTCCTCTCGTGTTTACTTTAGAAAGATGATTTGCAATAGACTTTGAAAATAATGTTTGCATACAGTACATTTTTATCGGAGTAGCACAGTAGGAATATTTCCCTCAAATGTAATTATTGCTAACGTTTAAAAATGAACATTGTCAGTACTCAGTAATTTGTAATTCCCCTCTAACACACTACTTGTTGACTCTATATGCAGTAAAGCTCAGGACTCCTTTTCTGTAATTTCACGATATGGATCCGTGACGATTCCAAAGCGTGTATATTAGTCGTTCCCATAGCGGGTTTGGAGAGAAAATAAAAAAAATAGCGATTCTATAGCGTAGTCCGATATGGGTAGGCCGATATGGGACTGCCGAGCCGAGCACATCACACAGCGACGGAGCTGATGAAGTCATAACCAATCAGAAACTCAGCTCTTCCGAGTGCTTCGCAGTTCGCACAAGTCATGTTGTGATCGTCTTTTGTTTTTGTTTATAACCTCAAAATGCCATCGACCGAAAACGTTGTTCAGTGTTGTTTTAAAACATACTAGGCCTAGTATTCTGCTGCCACTATGTGTACATATGAGTAGGGCTCACGCTGTGAAGGTCTAGGCCTAGACATACGACCTTTAGGGGGAGGGGATATTTAGGCCTAGACCTGCATTGAATATTAATTTAAAGCTAAGTCAGTAATTACGTGTATAGTTTGACATACCTCAACAAAATAATATTTAATACAGTAAATTATAGAAAAGAATTTCAACTTACGGCGTACAATATTTCTTCGTTAGAATCTAAATCGTCTCCTAGTTTTCACTGGGGAAACAAATGTTAATAATCTAAACACAACGTTTAACACGCATATCGGCCTAGAAAGAGGTGCTGAATCAGTATCGAGATTTACGCTTCCATTCCGGGTTAAATTTGGCGGTAGCGGGCATAAAAAAGTTACATAATCGCTCTCGCCCGCTTTAGACCCATAGCGGCCCGAATCGATATCGGGAGTTTCATTAAACAGTTACAGAATAGGGGTCCTGGCATAGTGGTACAACAATAGTAGTATCATTCCATACATCTTATTTTGAACAGTCTAATGTTACAGCAGAATGCAAACATTCAAAAGGATCATTCTTTTAATAGTACAGCAAAGCTTAAATGAAAGTATTGCTACCCTTGATTCCTCTCAAAAGACATCATTGATTCTACCAATCATGAGGGTAAGGAATGATTTACAGAGTACAGAGGAGTCATTTGAACTAAGTGGAAGACTCTGGTAAGGTAAGTGGTACTCTGGTAAATTTGTCAATGCTTTTATTTATTTGAGTGAACATCTTAATTGCCGATAGAGGCTACTAAGTTTGGACAACATTTCTGGAACTCTGGTTGGCATTTCTTAAAAAAAAAATACACTTCCTGCTATGAATGCGTTGAAATTGTAACAACAACTTTATCAATACCATTCATCAAGTGTACAATAGCACAATTATAAGTTATAGCTCATAAAAATAGTTGTTGGGCAATGATAAAAAAAACTATGATAAATCCAAATTCCAAACACACATCATTATTATTTCTGACAATTTTGTATAGTTGGCCAGTAGTGTTCATGCTTTCGAACATAAAACATTAAAAACATAAGTTTATTTATTTTATTTAGAGTTAAGCATATGACTGGAGCTTACCCTTGCCTATAGTAGACCTACACAATTAACATTTCATTCTTAACACATAGGATAAAATACAAATAGTGTCAAGGTAAGCATAAGTACACAAGACAATAAATTACATTAATAAATAACTGGTTGATTATAGTACGTATACCCAATAACATGTTATCCTTGTTTTGTAAAAATCCGAAGAAAGAAATCACCATCTAAATGACAAATCTAGGGTGTGAACTTTTCTATCCTCTTAGAATACTGCATTTCATATTACAAAAGAGTTTTGCTTCAAGGATTTGCAGTAACAGATAAGCAATACGTAATGCTCATTATGTGTTATGATAGTTTTATCGTTATTACCAGTGACAGAGAATAGGACATTTTGGAGTCGGCTTTTGAGACACGTGAATCGTCTTCTCGATTGGCCATACAGATCAAATAAGTGTTATCAAGATTTTATGTAAAGATAAGAAAAGATATATGTACCAAGATAATGGCGGGGGAGGGAGAGAGTGCTGCTACACGACTACGGACGGTGGGTTTGCTCGACACACACAGTTCGTGTCTGACGTCTGACACGGCAACCTACTTTAGAATTAATCGACTCTGAAAATGGAGTTGACTGCAAAACGAATCTACCAATGTCATTGCTAGTTAAATTACCATATAAAATTGTTCCCCAAAAGTTTCTCATTGTCAAAATACATTTTAACTGCGTTTTCAAAGGATTGAAAATGCATGTTTATATTCCGCGCTTGACACAGACCACCGCTTGCCTTGCCGTGTGTTGTCACGTCTAATAGCCTAACAGCTGCCTACGACAACACACAACGTAGTACTGTAGTCAATCACTGAGCGTTTTCATTCCCAAAATACTAATAGGCCTACTTGTAAAAAAATAAATTTTTGGAACAAACTCTTGCTTTATGTTGGCAACAATTTAGTCCTAGGCTATTATAAAATTAAGACGCATTCCTTTTTAAGGCAAAAAGGTACTTCCAATAAAAAAACTATGCATAATTACTGTTCCGAGTCATGAACGCTAAATAAAATAAGTAGGAACATAGAAGTACATGCTTACAGAAGAATTACAGCCAGTATGATATTGGTACACGTGTTCAAGATTATCATAATTCGAAAATTACAACCTACCTGAAGATATTAGAAATGTTTTACACAAACTATTTAGATTTTACACAACCACGTCTAGCTATGGAATCTATGTTCTCACCGTTTCAAAGTAATATGTACGGAATTACTAATAAACTGTACGAAATTGTGTGTGGTTTCAATACTGGAAGTACTCCTTCCCATGAAGGAGTGAATTTATTGCACCACCTTGTCAGCTTACATGCTTACAAAATGATTCCCCAATTGGCATAAGAATTCACTTCATTAAACCAGGTTCTTTACTAATTCTTAACCAAATTTAATACATACAAATGCAGGTAAATTAGATCTATCACATTTTAAAAAACACAAACAATCACATTAATATTAACATACCCACAGTAACATTAAGCTTACATCAGTAGAGCTATTTTACATGTCACGAACACCGCATGAAAGCTGCAATACACGTAGGCAATCACCAGATAGTTCAGGATGGCCGGTTGTTACTTGTTGCATAATGGCGGCTTGAACATTCTTATGTAACCAGTGCCAAACAGACTATATGTACCATGTAGTGCCTACTAACACAGACCTCCCATAGGTGATGCTTTCAAGCCTCAAAACTGACAACAAACATGTTACAAAAACTAATAACTTGCATATAAAATTAGAGAACTGCATAAAAGATTTGGAAAAAAAAACGTAAGGTGCCGTATTTACCCGAATAGAAAACGACCTCGAATTTAAGACGACCCTCTACTTTCAAGAATTTAAAACTGAAAAAAAATCACTTTCATATTCATAATCTTATGTGAATTTAGGACGACCCCCAATATTTAAACTATAAAAAATGGAAATAATTATAGTCTTAAATTCAGGTAAATATGGTATACATATATGTTAAGATGACTTCCTTACCACTACAAGATTTTTCTTTTAGAAAGCATCATAGGATAAGTGGACACCTCACTTAAAAAGGTACCAGTAGCTTTTTGCTCTTCTTTTCTAAAAAACAACTCATGTCCTCTCTACAAATAATTAGGAGTGTGCGAGATCTCAAAATTTCAAGAACGAGATCAAGAAATCGATTTCTCGTTCTCGATCGCGAGAATTTTTTCTTCCCGAAAATAATCGAGATAACGTAAAATCTCGGGAAATTTGAATTCCTGCCTTATTAGTTTGAGAACAGTTGGCCCGATACCCGCTAGATGGCAGCGCCACTACAGAGTCGGTAGAGAAGTAAAACTTCCTTATCGACGAGAACGCGCAACGCATCGAGACGGCGACCGGCGACTTTGCGCACTGCGTCGTGATCATTCTCGATCAATAATAATCGATCTTTTGCGTGGCCTGCATCATCAAAATGCTGTATATACATATATGAACATTTAACGACATTTTTTTAAAAATATTATCATGTGATATATAAAGATCTTTTTTGAGTTAATATTTTGAACATTCATGGCTATTAAGCTAAATTTTTGTCTTCAACTTCTTAATAAATCATTCATTTTACTAAAATATTAACTAGCAGTTTGTAATTACCCTAATTATTAGTATCAATAACCTTTATTTGCAAAAATAGCAGCCTAATTTAAATATTTAAAGGAATACAACTGTGGTCTTAGTTGCATTCAAAGTCAATAAAATTGTCTAATTAATGTGATTTCTAAACATTAAACAATGTAAGAATTTTATCCACCCGAAAATTTCTCGATCTCGTCTCGATTCTCGAATTTAATGTAAAGAAATTCTCGTTCTCGTCTCGAGCCTGAAAAATCCCTGCTCGCACACCCCTACAAATAATGTGTTCCATCTTAAAGAGAGGTTTACACTTTATGATATGTCAAATTCAATATACAGTAACATATTTCTTATATCGAGCATATGTTTTAGCATCTTCCATTTAGATACTGGAAGGTTCTGTTTTAAAGGTAGGTTTATCGGCAAAGGGTAGGCTAGTCTCACGTTTAAAACTGCACATTTTCACTTTGTATTATATACCTCCACAATGATACTTGAAATTGAAAATCTGAGGGCACATTGCACTGCGGTTTGGTAAGCCCTGCAGACTAAATGTAAATGTATCTAACAGTATAGTATGGTTGTCATTTTGATTGAATTTTTATTACTAATAATGGATTTAATAATCCAAATTGAAATATGTAGGCCTATCCTACTAGTTATAATATTTGATATATTTATCACTTAATTTGTAGGGCTTACCAACCACAGTGCGCTATGCTCCCAGATTTTTGATTTGAGAAGCATTCATAAGATATAACTGAAAAAATTAAAAAGAAAACAGTAGAACAGGTAAAATGTTATTAAAAACAACCAGTTGGACTGCACACTGTTCCTTGTCTTCAAGCACTGATCCACTCTTCAACGGGCTATCTCAATTCTCAACCTACCAAAATTTGCTGATTGGATTCAAATTTTGGTTAGTTTGAGGTAGCTCGTTAATGAGTGCCGATCAGTGCTCGAAATATTGCCTTAATTTTAATCTTGACAAGGAACACTGTCCAACTAGTTGTTTTTAACAATAACTGAAAAAATTACCTACAATTGTATATGATTTTCCTATACCATTTCTGAAAACATCTTTTGTTAATTATTAAAGCTTGTGATTGTTTGTTAATATGTATTGGTGTAAAATCATTTTCTTCCTGACAATCACGTACATAGGTATGACTATGAGTAATCAATAACATTTTGTTTTAAAATGAAGTTAAAAAAAACGAATTTTGGCAATATTTTTTATTTCATGATAAAAATTGTTCTACTTTTTTCATATGGTTTTTGAACAAGAACTTTTTACATTGTTCAGGTAGGTAGGGTATGTTTCATATTTATTTTTAGTTTTCTGTTACTATTCTTTAGAGCTGCCGTTTGAAATAGCGGACGAATTTGACATGGTTTTGATACATTTAAATTGAAATAATTGATTTTGCACTTTTCACTGAAAGCCTAAATTGGTATTTGATACTTTGCCCTTTGATATGGTCGGCTTTGTTTCGAAGTGCGCGGTCGAAATAGCAGTGCTGTGCGTAACTAAGCAACTGTAATTTGTTTTGCCTGTGATAGTTTTATTTTATTTTTGAAACGATTCGACTTTGGTGTCGAAACTTTTGGTCTGACATTGATTTAATAAGGTTAAGCAAGCGACCGGCAGCCCTACTATTTTCAATACAATGTTTTTTGTGGACATTATATTGTGGGAAATGTATTTTAGAATAAGTACGGGGGTGCAAAGTGTGTACCTTCGTATACAGCTCCAATGTTAAAAATAAAAAAATAAAGTCTTCGAAACAAGGTATCTCGAAAACCAGTTCAGGAACACTTTTCTTGAAATTTTATAGTGAATCTTATACGATATACAAATTTGGCAATTTTTGGGCACAAGCTATTTACACTTGAGCTACCGTAAGATGGAAAGGTAATCTCACTATAAAAAAAAAACATGTGAGATACAAAAAACATGTGAGATACATTTTTTTACTCTTTACTTTTGAGTATATCTTGAGCATGCTACACAATGTTGAAAAGGTGCTAAGTTAGATGTGGTTTCATAAAAACTAAAAACTGGAATAAAGTTTTAAATTTAATTCAATGATTGTGGTTGTTACTGGTAATGTAGATATATTGCAATCAAATACTTAATTTACCCATATAAACACAAAAATACTCGAAACTTTTTAAATACAGTTTTTAGTTTCTTATGGAACTACCATAGGTCTATACAGTAAAACCTCGTTAATTCAAACTCTCTTAATTCAAATGTATGTGAAATTCAAAGTAGTGATAAAGTTCCTGCTGAAGGCTGGAACTTAAGGCTTAATGTTAAATGTTCTTTTAATTCAAAACTTTGTAATTCAAATTGGGGTTTTAAGGGTCCCTTGCAATTCAAATTAAAGAGTTTTACTGTATATATATCATGACTTATAATTCTTTCAATATTCTGTAGTGCTTTCAAGACATCAATAAAATGATAATTTGGCACGGTTTTAATATTGAGACAACCCTTTGCCGTTAATTTAATAAAATGTGTTACAAACAACAAAGCCTACTCGCTTTCGGAGTCACTATCTCCTGCAGGACGACGGGCAAAAAATGCTGGTGCTTCTGGATTAGTGGCAATTTCCTGGTTTAGTATAAGAAAACACAAAAACCACAGAAGTATAAATGTATGTGGAAACGGATGGAATTGAAAATACAGCTGCGCGAGCAAAAGTGAGTCCATTTTGAGTTGTAGCAATGGTCTTTCCACCCCGATTGCTTTGAAGTAACTGTATTTTTTGAGGCTCCACAATAGCAACTCCATGACTTCCTCTGCTGATGTATTTGGAGTAACAAACTCCATCTCTTGTTAATGGCAACTGGATGCTGACAATTCAAACAAGACGTGTAATAATATCAAACAATTAGTCCATTGTGATTATGGGGCAATGCACTCAATATTACCTTCAGAGTTGTTGACTGCACATGAGAAGGATTGATATTTCTTTAGACACCCTACTAAATAAATATTAACGTCTAAAATATTGAAACTATCAAACACAATGTGTACATTTCCAATTTTGTACGTTTGGCATATTTGCTCCCCACCATACATTTGTACCAACCTCAATTTATGTTGGCATTTGCAACTTCAAAACTGGCAAAACTGGTTGAAGTGCTTTACCTATGGTTGAGGCATGTTACATAGAACTACCCAGTACTACATACATGTACAAAACAAACACTAGGCCTAAGTCAAGACAAAATATGTTTTCAGCTGCATGACATTCCTCAGTGAAGAATTAAATCTAAGCTCACTGTATGAGAAACGAGGAAAGTATACTGGAAGAGGAGGGGAATAGTCAGCAAGTTGTCCCCACACTTATAGTGAAACATACCACCCCTCAGCCCCTTGCACCCCTATAATCAGTGCAGTTAATCAGTACAGTTGCATTTGCTTGCAAGAAAAAGTCCACAGCTGGGTCACATGTTGTGTGGATAGTCACAATGCAACTAAGATCATCCATAATGATTAATGAGTAATGACACATGCATGCTGCGAAGCAAAGGCACCAGTAGTGTCTACTAATACTTGACAGAGAGCATTAGTTACTAGTTAGTACAATGGATTCTGCTGAGCAATGAGTACATTGAGATTGGTACTTCAAATGAAAGGTACAAGAAAAATGCTCCGCGTTGCTAGATGAGCGATTTTTTTCAATACATCAAACAATATGAATTCCCGTGGTTAAAAAACTAAATATTTGTTTACAAAATGTCGGTTGAAGTTAAAATTCCAAAACTTGTATCTGGTGTCGACCTTGTTAGTGTGGACATAAATATAAAAAATTATTAAAATCTGTCCATGAGTTTTAATTTAAAAAAGAAAAACGGGATTTTTTAACAGCATCGAGTTTAATGGTCACGAGTGTTGACCGAAAATGTCAGCTAAATCCGTCAAGCCGTTTGGCCTGTGCGCGACGAACAAAATTGGGTATTTTTTCAGTAGTTAATTTTTTGTAGGTTGGCATCTTTACGAATTCTGCTTGTTATGTTAACAGCATCGAGTTTAGTGGTCACGGGTGTTGACCGAAAATTTCAGCCAAATCCGTCAAGCCGTTTGACCTGTGCGCGACAAACAAAATTCGGCGCACACACACACACACACGAACAGACAAAGCGCCGATCGAGTTGTATGGAGAGATTCGCTACGTTCATCTAATCAATTTGTAAATTCTAGGGGTTTGCGAGCCTACGATTTTCAAGTCGAGCCGAGCCGAGCCGAGTATGAGAAAAAAAGCTTGATTTTCGAGCCGAGCCGAGCTTTTGAAATAGCGTTAATTGTAAATTCACAGCTGCATTTTATGTTGGTGCAATGCGATAGGAAGTGTATGTATACCGAAATTTCGGTTCGTCTAAGATCAAGTACATCTTTGTTTATTTATAACATATGTAAGTTACATAATTATATTAGGGTTACATAATGTAACCCTATACAGCCCTGTTATTGTTGCATGGTAGGTTGGTAAAACAGTTTAGTTGAACTGTTTTACCGACCTTTGGTTGCGCTAGCGTGGCCATTTAGTTCACAGTATCGACCATAGATCGCATGGTAGTTGCATTATTAGGGAGCTTAGAGAGTGTATGAATACAGCACAGCCTTCTTGACTGGTCAATCCGCGATAGACTGCTTGCTGCGTGGGGTACCTTTCAATGTTAAATATTTTGACATGGAAAAAGCGAGAAGTTCGCAGGTTTGCCGCTAGATGGTGTTACTTAAGGGGGCGGAAATGAATTAAGCGGAAGACATTTTCTGTAAAGTGCGCGGCAAATACGTTTAACACGGAACATTGAATGAACGAGGACGCTCTTTGGCAAGTTGATTCCATTAGTTTTGTGTGCAATTATTCAAGAAATACCGCTATTGACAAGGCCCTCAATAAGCCATACAAAATTAGAAACCTATTTTTTCTAAATATGGGTGGCAGGCGTAAATAGAAATGTAGAAATGTGGGAAAATTTTAAAACCAGAGTGATGCGAGTTTAATTATTGTTGAGTAAGAACTAGACCAATCTATCTGACTATCTCTCGATAGCACGGGCCTATAATAATTATGTTTATCTCATAAAATAAAAATACTATTGATTCAATTTAGCTGTCAGCAAATAATTTAATGCCTTACCTAATACCATCATACTTTGAGGTATGCCTATTTAATTTATTTTCCTTCTAATTAAAATTACAGAAAATTTCGTAATAATGGCAATTGGCAATATATATACATTTTAATAGTTCTTGACGAAGTACTACAAACTAAATTAGAACCCATATTAAGAGTCTGCCCTGGTCGATCGGCATTGGTCCCATGCGTTCTTGGTTTGAATCCTGGTTGAGTCTGGATGTCATTGGTAGTTTTTCATCTTCAGAATCACCCACCCATCGCCTCGATTTCCATCGTTGCCAAAATATATGAGAGATTCCCAAATATCATCATTATCATGGTGAAAACTCATATCCTACAAATATTTCATGTCAGACGAAATGCAGTCCACAACCTCTCCACTCCCTTTTGCTCTCTCTTCCACTATCCTCCCCGCCCTCCTACTTGCCCCTTTTCTCCAAACGGCCCCCTATTTCATCCTCATACCATTTGCATTTTCATATTTCACCTCTCATCGTCTCGATTAGCTAGGTTGCAAAAATATGAGACGCTAAGCCCAAATATCAATCAATCTAGAGAGGTAGCCCGCCTGGGCCCCGGGAAGAATAGGTCCAGAGTGACTCTGCTAGTCGTAAGAGGCGACGACAGGAGACCCTGTCCCTTACACTCCCACTGAAGATTTCTTCTCCCACTTGGCTCTGCCCTCCCTTGCTGGACTCCCCTTACGACGACTCCCGCGATATAGATGGACCTGATTCGGAAGATGTCATAATTATGACCTAAGCTGTCGAGTACGTCGTTAAACACCACCAATAATAATGCTCTAAAGAGGTATCCAGTTAGTTATGTTATGTGGTAGGCCTATGTAGTTAATTATGGGTGTATTGGAAACCAAAGGGCTTAGGGGCTAGGTAGGCAGGGACTTCAAACCCAATGCCTTGGCCTAGGCTTTGCATATCTAGTACCTATCCCCCCGATGGGTCTAGATATACAAAGGCCTAGGCTTTGGCTTTATCCACCAAAGACTTTCGCTGGTTCTAGACATACCATAACCTAAACGGATCTAGCCCTAGCATTTAACAAGCCTGCCAAAACTCTCCAGAAAGTCGTCTATGCTGCGTGTTTAAGGTTACCTTAATGTTATCTATTATAAATATATGGTAGAATCTTTCGTAGCTCAGCCTAGCCATTGGGTTTGAAATATTTCAAACCCAATGGCCTAGCTAGACACGATCTCAACAAACAGTTGAGTAGGCCTATGGATATTTAGGCCGAGGGCCTACTGCTTGTACTGCTTGTATGTCTCTTGTGAAATAAATGCACTTACACGTTACATAAAAACCAATTAAAGACGCTTAATTATATATCAGCTTTTATATAATTACATTTAATAATCTCAGACCAATGTCTCAGACAGTAATGACAGCGATGACAGTTCCCTCAGCTCAGTGAGAAGCAGCTGCCGCCAATGTCAACAGTGTTGTCGTGTCGGTAAAACAATTGAACATTTGGTTCAAAATTTGCTCGGTAGAGTGTGTTAGTTAAGGGGGCATGAACTTCTTGATCGAGGACCAGTTTTTTAGCTCACGCAGCAAGCAGTCTATCGCGGATTGAACCGACGTTCGAGAAGGCTGTGGAATACTGTAACAGCAACTTTTCAACTTCTCGACTTGTTTTTTATTATGCATTTGTATTTCAGTAGAATATTAGGACATACTAAAGTAAACTAAATTTCGTGTGAAATATTGATTTTATTGCAACTCAACCTACAAACAGATCGAAATTCCATATCACAATGTCGGATATAAATAACGTTATAATACAGTTGGGGTTACTTTGTACTCACTGGACGGTTGCAGTCCCCTTACCATTGCTCAAGCCTCAATGTTTGCCTCCAAAAAAGTGGAACAAAGTTTGGCTAGGCCTAGGCCTAGAACTTTCGTGAAAATTAGAGCTAGATGTTTATTGTTTACTGTGAAAAGCAGAAAGCATCTGTTTTTCTACTCGCAGAATAACGAAACATCGTGCTGTATCTAGAGATGTAACATTTTATTCTCACGAGATCGGGGCCTAGGAAAAGCCCAGCTAGGCCTAGGCCTAGGCCAGGTACCCAGAAAAGTATAGGCCTAGGCCTAGGCCTATACGTTCTCTTAAGTTTATGTTGGGCCTAAAACCCCGATTTTTTTTAAACTTCATCGTACTTGCAGACACCTAAATATTCGTTTCTGCCTTTTGGATTCTTCAGTCTGCATTTATAGAAGTACATAATTAAAACCACGCGACGACTGACATTTTTAGGCCTAGGCCTTGGCCTAGACAGCTCAGCTCGGGAATATCGAGCCGAAAATGAAGCTCGGCTCGGTACCGAGCTTAAAAAAAAGCTCGAAAAAGCTCGTAAATTCAGTACTCGCACACCCCTAGTAAATTCTATTGTGGTCTTTTTTGGTGGATGTTTTGTGCAGGTCCTGTAACTGGGTCACTTCCGAAGGAATTAGATGTGGATGGGTATTTTCTTCCAACATTGTCAAACAATTTTGTTTATGTTATCCTGGGAATATTTTGGTATACTGGATGATACAGCCAGAAAGCAAATTATAGCAATGACAACCTCCAGTTACTTCTACCACTCAAAGTAAATGTCACTTTGCCATTTCGTACTTAGGGTTGATTTAACAATGAAATCATTGCACGTGAGTTACGATAGGCCTACTTGTTAAGTAAGAAACACTATTGTAAGGAAAGGATTGAGAATGTGATGGCACAACAGTTTTCTTAGCAGTTTAGGTTTAGCTGTACAAACTATTCTAATGAATTACCGGTAATCAAAATACAGTCCCAGCTTTTCAGTGAACAAAGGTTTTGCCACATATGGCTACAATTGTATTCACATGGCCACCAATATGATCGCTGTAGCTCTGTCAAGATTGGCGTACATGTATTACTTTCATAATGGAACTTTGGTGGATTATATGAAACATCACCAGATATAAGTTACTGCTATCGGCGTAAGATACAAGGTTTTGTCGTCACGGATTATGTAATAAACAAAGCCAGGTATCAAGCCATGTCCCCTTCACCTTACCACCTCCACTCGGTACCAACTAGGCGCTCGCGAGAAAAGGAATGCAGGAGGGTTGGGGTACACTGCAGACCCATCAAGCCAGGTGTCAATGTTAAAAATAGCAATCTTTTGATGTAGTTACATGTTACAATTTCTCAATTACTTTTCAGATACAGTATATATGGAATAATCACAAACAATTGGTATAAAATTAACTTTTAGTTTAAAAAATAGCTTGAAAACTGTCAATTTTATAGCAATGGTCTCGTCATCATTCTAATTTTCAGACTACGGCAAAATCATTAATATTCAAGCAATTTTTAAAACCAAAGTTAATTTTATATCAACTTTTCGTGATTATTCCATATATCTGAAAAGTAATTGAGAAATTATTGTAACATTTAACTATATAAAAAGATTGCTATTTTTAACAATGACACCTGGCTTAAGTGGGTCTGCGGTCTACCTCAACCCTCCCCGCATTTCTTTCTCGCGAGCGCTCCGCTGGTACCGAGTGGAGGTGGTAAGGTGGAGGGGAAATGGCTTTATACCTGGCATCGTTCATTACATAGTCCGTGACGACAACACCTTGTATCTTACGCCGATAGCAGTATAGCACCATACTGCAAAAATAATTCTTTTTTTCCTTGAATAGGTTTTAGTCGCTGGAAATTATGTGCTTGATTGTTGTTGATTGTTGGTGAGTTGCAAATGGCAAGTTATGTCAGAAAATGTTGTGGTTAAAGCAATTGAATGAAAGGGGTGCTAGGCGAGATGTTTGTGGCTGATGGGTCAGCAACAAGTCTAGCCATAGTGTAGTTGAATCACATTCACACGTGACTTGTTAAGTCATAATCAACATAATAGTATTGTTAACGACAGTAATGCCGACGTGGCCCAGACGAAGACAATTTGCAAAGTTTGACATCTAATGCAGTTTTTGGACAAGTGATGCCTAGGTCATTACAATCCAAGCGCTTGTGGAACATGTTCCGATACGACCCGAGTGGTCTGACGTATTGGGTTCCCAAACTCGCCGCAGTTGTCCGGTGAAGTGGGCATGAAATATATATATATGTCTAAAAATGTAATGTTGGATACTACCGTAGTACCTGTATTTACTGATGAATTATTGGGACTCATATGGAAGGAAACATACTGCTATAAAGATTTCAAAATAGTGTTAGATTATCTTTAATAGTTGGGTTGATATTAAGTTATAAGTTGGCTGGGTAAAAACGGAGGAAACTAGCCAACATGCATGGTTCTGACTCTCTTCTTCTGTAGTACGTCTCCTCGGTGTCAATGTCCTGGTATATTTTCCATGTGTCTCAAGTTCTGAACCATCTTTTGTTGACCTCAACATTCCCTCAAACTTCCATCTTTCAAACAGTGATATGATGTTTAACAGAGATATGCTAGTACAGTATTTCAATTATCTTGATGTTTGCTGTGCTAGCTCTTGGTTGTGCATGTCCCATTGCTTAATCCCACCAGTTGTCATGTTACGAATTAGCCAATACTTCTTTGATGAAATATTCTTTTGCTCTTATAGCAGTGCTACTTGTTGCTGCCAAAATGCATTGCCAATGTTGTAGATATTCCATCATTGCTTGATAAAGGCCTATACATACTTTTAATCTTTTGAGGAATGGGTGCATGAGATTTTCTTCAACAGGTTTTCCACCACATCTCTCCATATTACTTTTGTCCACCATGATTGGTTTAGGCATACACAAATCCCAAACAGTTTCTACTGGTATTTGTAGTTTGCATACAACTCAGTGGTATATATATAGACCTATATATAATAAAGTACTGTAGCCTAGTATAACTTCACTTAATTAACCTTGTTAAATATGTATGCCCACATTTTTCATGGGGTCCATATAAGGGACTCACTAAAGGAAAACCACTTAAGGTTTAAGAACAGTTTGGTATTGAGAGGTACAGACCAATGGTTTTCAAAGTAAGGTATGCGTGCAAACCCTTTGGCAGTACCGGTATGCCAAAACAATTTAAAGTACAAATATGTCTCGGTTGATTATGAAAGTACATAATAGGTTCTAAAGAATCCTATTTATTCAAATGGTAATAGCAACACAGCCTCTAACACCATGGTATCTCATGTGTGCACACATTGGCATATATGGCCAATAAAGACAAAGCTCATTAATGAACTTGTAATCTTCAGCAAAAAATTTCCATTCAACTATGTACTCATTTAGTGATAAGGTATGTCATTCAATAAAAAGTTAAAACCCCAAAAAGAACATATTTTCTGCAGGATTTCTTGCTGCATTTCCCCAGTTCTATTAATTCTGTCATGAAACTAAATCATATTTATAGAGTCTACCCACACAGTAACAAGACTGATTTTCAGTGGGGAACTTTAATTTAAAGCGACTGAACCAACCCTGTAGGCTTCGAACACCATCGACGAGTGAGCAATGACCAATCGAAGATCTATATTTCAAATATGAAACGCATGGATCAGTGATTGGACAGTGGAGGGTAGTGCTGTTGAGTTTTGACAAAGAATTGGTAAGGAATACAACACAGCTACAGTGTTGTTAGTCCTACTGCTATTTTCTTCCAACATATTTACAGATGTTAACTGGCTTTTTCCACGCTGTGTTGAAAACGAAAAAATGGAAAAGTCAATCCCAAAAATGACTTGGTAATGGCATTTTTGCACCTTCTAATGCAGTGGTTTCTCACGGACCACTTTCATATTCAAAAGAATTCCACGGACCACCCACAGGTCTGAGGCAAAACTGGACTTAGACAAGAGTGAGGGCGAACTTATGAGCAAATCCCTTATCTCTCAGAAACCCCCACCAGAAGTTTATAGACAACACACATTTGCTTGTTGATAGCCTACTACTTAAAGAGGCCACCATAGTAACTAGATTCACAGTAGGCCTACCTACATGCTTGCATCGTATGATAATGGAACGAGGTTCCATATTATGCTTCTACTAAGGAAACTGGAGGAAAAGAAGTAGGTGTACGAGAAACAATTGTATGGAGATAGTGAACCACAATTTAAGACTTAACTTAAAGACCAAGCAAACGTTTGGCTTTGACGTGTACACAAGGTACACCAGGACACACTCTTAGGAGACTAAAAATTAAAAAGAAGAACGGCAAAGTTGGTACATATTTATCCCGAAAAAAAGGCGAACGCAAACACGAGCATTGCGGGTTGCCTTTGATGTGATGTCAGCAGAGGGATAGATATCTTAATCCAAGGTAGGCGGCCACCTAGCGCGGCGACACTCGGCATTGCACACATTTACTGAATTCGGGGCATTTTAACGATTTTGCGAGAATTTCGCCCGGAGAGAACAAATGGTCAAAAATTCCGGACATGTCCGGGAAAATCCGGCCATCTGGTAACCCTATGCATGCCTGCCTGGCCCATCACTGATGTGGTGGCTAGTCCCACCAAGTGGCAGACAATCGTGCTTGTCAGCTAACATGCAAACCTTTGCATTGTGATAAATCCCTCCTTATTTGAAACCTCTCATTACATGAGATATCAACAGTTTTTCAAAAGTTTGTCAGCTTTAAATAAGATAGACTAGTCATAACAGACTGGATTTTACTAAATTTTTGTCCATACGTCAGATTCTTGAGCAAAGTTACTTCAGAAAAGAAAATAACAGATTGTATGTGTATACCGGTATTGTGATTGTGTGTGTATAAAAGATTGTAGTGAAAATATTTAGGATGGAAGAGAATTTGCTAAACATAATACGTGTACAGAGATGATTCCGATAGGCCTACTAATGCTACACGTATCACTTGTTCCATTAGACTACTATTGGCAAGCTACACTGGGCTGTTTGACACTTAAAACTATTAAGTAGAACAACAATTTGAATCAGATCTTATACAAAAATAGCAATGGAACAAAAAATCCACATCATCATGTAATAAACCTGCCAATGAGACTCTCAGGCTTGGTGACAATGACAAGTTCAGGAAACTGTGTGCGTGGCCTACACAAATTTGATGAAACTACCAAGGGCCGGATTCACAAAAAGTTTTAACCTCCAGGCGGTATACACACCGCAATTATATTTAAGATACATAAGTTATCTTTAATAGCAATATATCCTGGCCAACCACTGGATACTTCTGACCAGCTTATGCACTACACTACAATCAATGTTGCTACTAGGAAATCGCTCCGCGTTGCTAGATGAGCGATTTTTTTTCAATATATCAAACAATATGGATTCCCGTAATTAGAAAACTAAATATTTTTTTACAAAATGGCGGTTGAAGTTAAAATTTCAAAACTTGTATCCGGTGTCGACCTTGTTAGTGTGGACATAAATATAAAAAATTATTAAAATCTGTCCATAAGTTTGAATTTTAAAAAAATATACGGGATTTTTTTCAATAATTAATTTTTTGTAGGTTGGCATCGTGACGAATTTTGTTGGTTATGTTAACAGCATCGAGTTTAGTAGTCACGAGTGTTGACCGAAAATTTCAGTTAAATCCGTCAAGCCGTTTGGCCTGTGCGCGACGAACAAAATTGGCACACACTAGAACAGACAAAGCGCCGATTGAGTTGTATGGAGAGATTCGCTATCGCTCATCAAATTATTTACACTTAGACAAAAGTAACCAACATTGACTTGTAAAAGTTATACTCAAAGTATTTTGTATGTTCACCTATCTCGTCTATACTCAAAGTGCCAGCGACTTCGTAATGTGCAAAGGACTACGTGATCTTCCATTGACATTGAGACAAACACGTGTTAATAATTATTACGTATTAATTAAAATTGCTGTAAATCAATCAATCAATCAATTTTTATTCAATAATTCCACATGATACATAACAGAATGGTTATTGGACGATTTGTACATTGATATTAATATCGAAAATTATCAATTTCAATACCACTTTTTCTTCTTTGTAAACATGGTAGAAAACAAAACACAATCCATAATAAAACCTACCTTACCTTCTAAAGCTTACACTTGCAAATAAATTAGCTGCAATACAGACACTGTAGAGAATTGTGTCGTACTTATACCACCTTAAAACCACCGAGTTAAAACTGTTCGGGAATCAAGATGGGGTGCTCGAACAAATCTAAAACCTTAAACTTAACTAAAGTCCATTCCTACAAAAGAACGATCCCAGGTAGCAAGAAATTTCCCCTCCTCGTTACCACCACCACTCGGCACGGGTGACACTGCTCGCGAGGCGTTGGAATGCGGTAGACAGCATGACCCATTGTCCAGGTGTCATTGTTATGAACGCAATTTTTTGATGTAGTTGAAATGATACAATTTCTAATTTATTTTCAGATATATGGAATAATGACGTAATATTAATATAAACTGAATTTTGTATTTTTAAAATAGCTTGAAAACTGCCGTATTTAGAGCAAGTAGTAACTATGGTTACGATCATGTTAGAAAATATA
Organism: Isoperla grammatica; assembly: GCA_945910005.1. Classification (NCBI taxonomy): domain Eukaryota; kingdom Metazoa; phylum Arthropoda; class Insecta; order Plecoptera; family Perlodidae; genus Isoperla; species Isoperla grammatica. Next base: position 44,327,039 of record OX246746.1, read on the forward strand.
ATAATACAAGAGACTAAGAATGACTGCAGAATAAACACGTAAAATTAATATAAAATAAGGTGTATTTTTAAAATAACTTGATTACTGCCCATTTTAAAGCAGTGTGCTCATCATCATTATGATTTTCAGACTTAAATCGTTTATATTAAAAGTATATTTTCAAATTCAAAATTAAATTTAGATTGTTTTCTCGGGATTGTATAATATAGCTAAAAAAAAATAATAATAATTACTAACTGATAATACTACTGATAATTACTAACTTTTGACTTTATCCGAACTTTGTTATTTTTAGAACCACACTAGTTTTCAGGCGTCTTGCCTCGGCGAGAGTGATTGACAGATGAATGAAATACACCTTTGACTCATGTTTTAAAATTGGCATGATAACTACCGTATTTAGAGCAAGTATAGTAACTTTATGGTCACGATCTTGTAAATAAAGAATATAATAAACATAATACAACGCCATTAATAATAACAATAATCCTAACAATAACAATAACAATAATATGATATTATCAATAAAATTATCATATATTTTATTTTAATTTAATTTTGTCCCTCAGGCCGGCACTGTCAAAGATATCTGCGATGGTCTATTGTTGTATAATTGGTACAATAAACGATTTGGGAAGCGTGTTGTTTATAAACATCAACTGTTAGGATTATTGTTATTATTAATGGCGTTGTATTATGTTTATTATATTCTTTATTTACAAGATCGTGACCATAAAGTTACTATACTTGCTCTAAATACGGTAGTTATCATGCCAATTTTAAAACATGAGTCAAAGGTGTATTTCATTCATCTGTCAATCACTCTCGCCGAGGCAAGACGCCTGAAAACTAGTGTGGTTCTAAAAATAACAAAGTTCGGATAAAGTCAAAAGTAAGTAATTATCAGTAGTATTATCAGTAAGTAATTATTATTATTTTTTTTTAGCTATATTATACAATCCCGAGAAAACAATCTAAATTTAATTTTGAATTTGAAAATATACTTTTAATATAAACGATTTAAGTCTGAAAATCATAATGATGATGAGCACACTGCTTTAAAATGGGCAGTAATCAAGTTATTTTAAAAATACACCTTATTTTATATTAATTTTACGTGTTTATTCTGCAGTCATTCTTAGTCTCTTGTATTATTATATTTTCTAACATGATCGTAACCATAGTTACTACTTGCTCTAAATACGGCAGTTTTCAAGCTATTTTAAAAATACAAAATTCAGTTTATATTAATATTACGTCATTATTCCATATATCTGAAAATAAATTAGAAATTGTATCATTTCAACTACATCAAAAAATTGCGTTCATAACAATGACACCTGGACAATGGGTCATGCTGTCTACCGCATTCCAACGCCTCGCGAGCAGTGTCACCCGTGCCGAGTGGTGGTGGTAACGAGGAGGGGAAATTTCTTGCTACCTGGGATCGTTCTTTTGTAGGAATGGACTTTATCTATAAAACCTTCGCTTCAAGGCCGAGCTAACTCTTTTTTTAACTTTTGATATAGGCCTACCATGTAAAGATCGGTTTGCATGTTTGCTGCCAGGCATGATTTTCTACTACTCGGCATGACTAGCAGCCATTTCAGTAATTGCCCCGCTGGCTCGGAAAGTTTCGCAAGAGTCAGTCGACGTGATTATGATGACAGTCGACATGCTATCATCAATATTGCCATTAGATTTTCATATTTTTTAATTAAACAACAACAAACATAGGCCTAGTGTGTTCTAATCACTTTCAGGAAGAAAATGATGTCACTGATGCCGAACATGTAGAGAAGACTCACCTTGCAAGAGATTTATTTTTTATACCCTGTCGTTAAATATAATTGTGTGGTCCCTCGAAACTAAAAACCTCAGAACATTGCAAGTCACAGTATTTAGAAGGTAAGGAGAAAGATAATAAATGTTAGCAAATATTTCTCAAGGCTGTGCAGATCGCGTGCGGCCTGCGGACACTACTAGCACAAACTTCAAGTTTACTGTCTTCCGTTGTGCTCCAAACACATGGAATGTGACCCAAGTCAATCATTCCCCAGAGAATTTTATGCCCTTTCTTATGGGCATCGTATTTTGTCAATACAAAAATCCATGCTAAACTCCTTTAAAGTTTTTTAGCCGTCTTTTAAAATAAAAAGACGGCACGGTAAACACGGATTTTTGCATCAACAAAATACGAGGCCCATAAGAAAAGGCACAACATTCTTTAGAGAATGAATGTATTTTGGGTCACACTCCATGTGTTTGGAGCACAATGGAAGATGGTAAACTCGCTAGTCCGTACGTGACTCGCACAGTCTTAAGACTCTCGAGTATTGTCTGTGACCGAGCGCGTATGTCATGATGTAGGCGCGTCGAGGTATCTATCCCACCACTGATGTCAGAAGATAGGCAACCCACAATGCACATTTTAGCGTTTTTGATAACTCTGCACCTACTTGGCCGATTATACTAGGGGTATGTTGTTGAATCCAAGCAAAGGCCAATCTGAATGTATTTTAGCTTGCTATCTGAAATGGGAGGGTGTCTATGTTCAAGAGTAATAAGTATATAGTTTACTACACATCACAAAAAGTTATAGGCTAAATAGGTAAGTAAAATTCTTAAAATGTAAAGCTGTTTAAATCCACTTAACATTTGTAAATTAACTTACTTGAGATAGGTATGCCCTCAAGTGTAGCCTGTGCAATCATATGACATAAGACAAATTAATGCTACATACTCCAAGCGAAGCCGTGGCATAAGTTTAATCAAATTTAACTTTTTGTCAGATTTGACTTGCTAAGTTGGTTAATTAACCATGCACAGAAGAAGCTCCCACTGCCGGAAATATTTCTACATCTGCCTTACAGAATAACACGACTACATGGGTAATCTAAAGGTCCAGGCCTAGTCGCCCTTTGCCATATTATAGCTGACCTGTCCACCTCGGCTGCGGAACCTCCCATTTTGGTCAATTAAAATTGCTTTTACATTTTTTAAAATTATGCCAAATGTACGGTCACTCAAAATATGTCACCCTCTAGCAAATTTAGCGCTTTTTCTTCTGATGTTTCTTAGTTTCAATAAATATTTCCATTTTTATTGTGATGTTTTCCATTGTGTGATGTTGCTGCACACTTTTCACACCTAATTAAAAACATTTAAATTTACGGAAATATTTATTGGAACAAGCAAACATTCATAGGCCTAAGAGCACTAAATGTTCTAGAGGATGACATACTGTACTTTGATTTTCTTTTGGTACAATTTAAAAATAGTTTTTAACAGACTAAAATCAGGTGTTCTGCAGGGTAGGTGAAAATACAGCCTTAAATATAAATTGTGATCCAACACGAGGATTAAAAACCCCAAAGCTTAGCCAATTTCATCCATCACGGAAAATAAGGTAGGCATACGACTATTGCCTGGTTAACAAATTTTAACCTATCTTTTGAAAGGCACGGAAACTATTCATGCTTGAAAACGGGCACTAGTGACTGTTTGAAGTTAAATGTTGCTCATTTCATTTCATAAATTGTTGTAGACGGGCATTTAAATTTGAGTGACGAATTCATGAAAATTGCATAGCCTACCAGTAGGGCTACGTTAATTTACGAATGTTAATTGGATGTAAATACAGAAATCTGGTAACATTATAAAACTGAAGTCAAAAACATAGAATAGAGAAGCAAAGTGGGCATTGAGTGGTTCTCTCTCATCTACCATTCCTATGTAAATTAGCCAGAATATATTTTTTATTACGTAGTACTGTACTACCACCTGTACCAGGGAGAAACGTACAAGAAGTACACGCTCATTCAAAGAAACTGATAGGTAGGCTACAGTATTTCCAAGTTACATTATTAACACTTTTCTCAATCTCAAGCAAGTCCAGGCATATTTTCAAGTTGAAGTGAACATAACAGTGCCAAACTCGTACGTTTCATATTGTAGGCTACAGTGTAGACAAATCTCATGATAAAATCTATCCTTATGCTTAAAGCTCAAAGCCTACAACTGTGGTCCATGACCAATATTTGCACTTTGCCTAAGCAACTGTTGTTTTGAACTGAAAATACAATTATTCATTAAAGATCTATATTTTTTTAGATTGTCTGTTGTTTCAGCCCAAGTAAACAATTTGGTTACCCCGCCCCGTCGATATCCTTGAAGAGGGTCTAAATTGGTGGTACCGTCAACACATCAACCCACTTAGCTCATACTACTGAATTAAATTTAGGTTGCAAGTATTCAGGAACAACCTGATGTGCCATATCGAGCAGTGTAAAAACTGGTTTGAATTATAATTTGTTTCACAACTTTTGCATCTTTTGCATATACCACAAGATACCACGAGATACATTTCCATGACCATGTTAATATGGAGAACAAAAAGAACCATTATGCTTCCCACCTTTATAACTTTAGTTCCCTATTGAGTGTGCGGAAGCTGCGAGACTTTCACAATTCAAAATGTTCACCATATCTGTAAGGTATATTGTTTTTAAGCAAGGCTACTTACCTAAACTTTATCAATACGGCCAATACGACCGCTGCAATCAAGAACGATAACAGAACTTCGTCGCCAATCCCAATTATTATGTCGTCCATGGCTAAAATAAAGATTAAATTAATGTATAACAAAGCAATTTGCATCACAGGTAAAGTAATAACTAATAAGCATTGTTCATGCCCCGATATTTGTTGCACCCTGGCTGACTGTGAGATTGGCATGCCTTGCACTTTTCACTTTATACGGTACCCATGCAAAAGTAATTTGACACACAATGAACAACATGCACTCTCACAGAAATTTTTAAATCTATTTCCCAAACAAAAATGGCATCAGTGTAATTTGTAATACTACTAGGTCGAACTATATTACAGTTGTAGGCCTACTTGAGACAGAGAGAACGTTTTAATCTGATTACGTGTGGTATGCGGAGAAGTTAAACTTTCTACTCCAAGTAGTGTAATGAATTAGGCTCAGGCCATTGTACGACACACAATATTGGAAAGGATGTGACCAAAGACATGAAAATACAGAAAATAGAATACATATAAAGTAAGCCTACTCTAATAGGCCAGGCAACGAAGGTTTTAACCCGAGAAAAATGCAAGAGGTTTGTTTCTAAACTTTTCTTATACAGAACTTTCCACTGAATACGATTACAAATCAAAAAGTCTATCTCAAAAACCTGATGGGAAATTAGGCTACCTTAAACTAGGGTTTAATTCCCATTAATCGAAACTTTGATTAGTTTTTTTTAAATGTTAAAAGATAATTAATATTTGTGTAAGAATATCACATAGACTACCTACTTAGAGAGCATAATAATGTATACAAATTATTGCAAAGAAAATAAATTTCACTGTTATTTAACCTAGATTTAATCGAATTTGCAAGATTTTAATCAAACGGGTCCTGTATCGAAACTACAAAAGGTAGAACTAAATTCTCCTCAGCTTAGTATAGCTAATCTCAACGTTAATTAGTGTATGAGTATGATTGAAAGTCTTTCTCAAACACTTAATGGGCAGTTACCTTAAACTAAGGTCTAATTAGTATTCACTGAAATATGAATATTTTTAATAGTAAAAGATGATTTAAATTTTTTTTTAATGATTGTTCCACAATTACTCAGGGTTTCAAAATGATAGGCCTACATACAAATTAATGGAACGAAATATAAATTACACTGGGTTTAAACCGAGGTTTAATAGAATTTGTATGATTTAAAATAACAGGTCCTGTATTGAAAATTAATCAAATTTTAGATGAATGGAAATTAAACTTTAGTTTAAGGTAACTTCCCATCAGATTTTTTAGGTAGACTTTTTGTAGACGTATTCAGTGCAAACTTCTTTATAAGAAAAGTTGAGAAACAAATCTCTTGCAATTTGTCCCGGGTTAGGGTCCTTTTTTGGCTTCGTTGCCAGGCCTATAATAGGAAATTATGCTTACTATGAAATTGACCTTTTCCTAAATAGGTGCACGAATTTTAAACTGTTTTAATTTAATAAAACAAAAATATAAATTGTCACTTTTTGAATGTGTAGGCCTGCATTGTAGAACGTTTGAAGAGACAGTCGGGCAAGGAAAAAAAAATACCATCAGTACGTATGTATGTAGGCCTAGGCTATCAACCTTCAAACACAGAAAATATTACCGAAACAAATCATACTTCAAAATGAAGGAGTTAATATTTTTACGAAAATACGATTTTATGATCTAGTGCTATCAAGTAGCACCAAGCAAATTTATTAGCTCAAACAGTTTAAGATTGAAACTAAAGCCAATGCTTAAGCCTACCCATAAGAAACGCAAGGCCTAACATAACCTTAATATAATTGTTCAAGTGTTTGCTTTCCAAGTTACAATGATTGATGATACATATTTGGAAAGTATTCCACAGTATTCTCCTGTTTACTGTATGATGACACAGGGTCCAAGAAGTTGAAACCAGTAATTTACTCCTAGTGTGTGACAATTATATGCAGAACAACATGGCCTTGTTTATAATGGGAAAGACAGAGCTTCTTGTCTTAAAGGCGAAAGGACGAGCGGAACCTCTTACGTTACCGGTCGTGTCCATTAGTGGGAGCATCACTGCCGTTGTGAAGCAAACCAAATACAGTATTTAGGCCATATCATAACTAGGGCTAGGATGTTCAGCAGGGCGATTCTCTAAGATCCGTGGTAAATTTAACGCCCGTTTTGGACGTTACGAGCCTTACCGCATTGAGTTAGCGATTCTCTACCGTGTTTTACCGACAAAGATCGTTACCACCTACGTTAAAAGTAGCGTGCTCCATACCCCTGCCTCTAGACGTGCTATAAGAAAACATGGCGGACTTTTCAAGCCGTTTCATGTTCACTTCAGCTTTTTAACTAATAGGGAACTTGCACTTAACTTTCTAATGTGATTTTGAAAATCTGTACACGATATTAACTGATATTATGTCTTAACAATTTAAAAATCGAGTCATTCTACCCCTCAAAATAATAGTTTTAGTAGCGTACACTTTTTTGGCGCGAAAAAACGGCCGCCGCCATGATGAATCGCTAGTGACGTTACATGATAGTAGTCTGCCGGTGTCGCGCAGTCGACTGCACGCGTTCGCCCACACCGCTCATCGAACATTGTGCACTATGGAGACTAAATTATCTTCTGGCGCTTATAAGTGGTGCATAGTACCCATGTGTACTAACACAAGTGTAAAGACTCCAGAGAAGATATTTGTGCACTGGAACAATAACACAGTGTGCTTTTGGATATGAGAAGTTCTGGCCGTCGTAATCACATTTACTGACATGCCAACACCAGATGCAACAATAAATTACAGATCGCAATAATTATTTGAAAACCGATATAAACATCGCATAGTTACATTTTTATCTTATTTTAAATAAGATGATGAACTCAGTCTAGGGATTGGAAGGGTAACCGTTTAAGCGTGTAGTGGTGGGTTAGAGGTTATTAAATTTGTCACAGGGTTAGCAACTGTAATTCAAGTTTTCAATAAATAAAAAGGAATATAATAAAAATTGTGATTTAACATCTGATTGATCCATAAACAAAGTATTGTTTACATTCACAATGTTTTGGGTGAGCATCTGTAGGGAGGGGGTGGGGGAAGTGTCCATGACCCTCATTCATCCAAGCTCTCGAGTATCAACAAGACTTCAAGTGTCTTCTTTGCAGCTGTGAGGGAGTACAAGGTCAAGGGATCATTTAAGAAGTGTTGGGACTACTAAACCAGCTCCTGATCGTCACGAAATCTCCCTTTCGAAATGCCACTCAATACGACGTATGGAATTTCGGGGGGGGGGGGCGTATTACTATGTACATATTTTACATATTATTTAGTATTACAAAATGAATCATGATGGGATTTGGTTTGGCCTTCGGAGATTAACAAATCGGAATAATGACGACAAAATTAACGTATGTATTGTAAGGCACATTGTATTTTCAAATAATTATACACATTATGTGGAAACATATCTAAGTTAAACTAAGAGTGGTTGAACACTCCAGTGAACTGATCATTTCCCGCAAAGAAATTCGCCACCATAAAACCATCTATCTGCGGTAAATTTGTGCTGTTGGCCTTTGTAAAGCCTCCATCTGTCATTTTAGTTCATGCAATACGAGCTACTGATAACAACACGACGTTGGGCGTGAATGATCGCTCATCGTGCACTGAAACACAGCTGTAGCAGTCGCGCGCTCGCAGGCCAAACCATCATACTGCGTCACAGAGGCCGCCGACCAATCAGCGCGCGTTTCTTCGCGGCAAGAGGAAATTCAAATAAATGTGATATTCAATTCATTATTAGACCCGTTCAATAATAATTTTAAAAAAAAAAACTTTTGCAAATGCAATCGTTGGACACCAGACTATAAAACTAAGTACTTGTTACACTAAAAAAAATCGTATGCATGTTCCCTATTGATTATAGAAATTTGTTGTGTGTATCGATACAAATATACGATATTTATATTTAAAAATATGTGTGTGGGTAAGGAAATATAATTTGTAGTTATGTAACAAAAGTCTAGAAGTAATTTTGTATCATAACACTACTTCCTAGTTTGGCCGTGCCGTCACGGCAAGTAGGGTAGGCCTAAAACCCTAGGCCTATAGTTCTAAGTTCAAACACTAGGTTCGTTTGATTTGCTACACCTTTTATACTCTTTGCACTCACTCCATGTTATTTCAAGGGATACATGGCATAAAGTACAAAAGGTGCCGGTAAATCAAACGACCCCTAATGCTGCAATAAGTGCAAAAAGTGCAGAAGGTGTCCGGAAATCAAACGCACCCAATGGCAAACGTTCCATTTATTCACGCGTTGTCATTGGTTAACTTTCTATGGTGTACACAGCCATCTCGAAAACATACACAAACTAATACATAACAGGCGCTGCTCTGCTGCAACGGCTACGTCCTTTCGATACGGTTATCGAACGTTATGAAATGGTAGTTGGGAATCGCGCGGTAGCTTATCGTGTAGTAGGTTTAACACAAGTGTCGTTAAAGTTAAATTTACCGCGCATCTTAGAGAATCGCCCTGCAGGACCTGTCAAAGTGAGAAAAAGCCAGGCATATAGTACCTTTAAAATAGCAAAAAAGGACCTAAAAAGGACCTATTGAATTTAATCGAATTCTATTGGTTTCATTCCCTACTTTCAGTGTTGTTTTATTAAATTAATTCAGTTACACCAATATATTTTCGTGGAGAGGGGGGGGGGGGGGGGGGAATAGTTTTGTCGATGTATCAAACACAAGAAACTGCAGACATCGGCTGGCTCATCTCATCTCTGACTCATCGTTACAGTATTTGACAACAAACAAATCATTGCGTATGCTTGGCCCGATGATGTGGCACGCTCGCCACTGCACTCGCACGTTTTGCATCCGTTTTAGCAAATTATATCAAAATAGGAAAATAGTCCCTTAAAAATGCCCAAAAAGGACATTTTCTCATGAAATGATGTAAATAGGCATTTTAAGGCAAAATAAAATGCATATTTTTGGCATCCCTAACACTTGAAACACACTTAAAACTATTTTCCAGGCGAGTATTTACCAATAGAAAAAAAGAAGATGTCCTGAACATCCTAGCCCTAATCATAACAAATTGTCTTCAAGATGACAAAGACAATGCAAGGCAATGCAGCTACGCATTTGTATTCGGGCAAATAATTATTTGCCCGAATACAAATGCGTTTGGCAAAAAATTTGAGTAAACGGTCTACATCAGTCAAAAAGTCTTATTACCATAGGCTATATACTTGGGGGAATTGTGGCAAAATTATCATGAATGCTGTAGACCTATGGATATGATAAGGGTGTTTTGCCACAATGCTCTTAATGCATTTCAGTTGCTACATGGCCTTCCTTGCCACTGCAGTGCGTCAGAAATGTTCATGGATGCCAGAGTGGACCAATTTCAAGCTCTATTATGACATCACATGTCTGGCTTACAGGAGAGATTATCCTCAGTGTCAAGTCATTATTGGTGCAATAGTCCACTCTTACATCTGGATGACATCTCCGTTACTGCAAAAATGGAGTGGAGACCTCAAGTCTTAAAGTCGTGAATAACTATTTGTATGTTGTATTATTGGTTGTTGTTTTGCCTGGTCATAATGTAAGTTTTTATGGACCTGTAAGTCTGGGTTAAAATATTTAATAAGAATAATAATAGGCCTAATAATAATAATAACAATAATAATAATAATAATAATAATAACAATAATAATAATAATAATAATAATAATAATAATAATAAAAATAATAATAATAATAATAATAATAATAATAATAACAACAATAACAAAATAACCAGTTTAGGCCTATATATTTATACGGACATGATATAGCCTACACCACATTCTTGACCATCTAGCTGTAGCACATTGTATTTCCAGACTGTCCAGTTAACTATAGGAAGCTTGCAATAACGTCATTTCCGGTATCGCACGGTAGCCATACTGAGGTAGGCCTACTCTGTAAACATTTGTTTACGTTCTTCCGACACTTTATTGTTGCAATATTGCAGATGTCCTTTGACTGACACATCAACTGTTTTCAAACAAAGGTTCCATATTATGACTGAAAACAAAATAAGAACGCGTAAACTCTGTTTGAAGACAATCATTTGCATGTGTTATCATTTTCTTGAACTTTTACCTGCATATATCAATCTAGACGGCTTGAAACTGTGATATTTCTTGCATAACCTATGTGTCTTCTATTGACAGAACAAATGTAAACAAGCAATGTGTACCTCATAATGGCCGCCACGTGACGTCTATTAAAAGCTACCTATTGGAATTGACGAGCAAAGCTAATCCAGTGGCTTATTTTGTTAGGCGGGGACTCATTGGCTGGCTCAGCCGGCCAATAAGCGTTGCGTGTGCATTGACGTCCATTCATGTTCAGCGAGAAAACCAGTGCTGCCAAGCACAGCAGGAATTTTTTTGAGTTTTTTCCTCTTACCCAATGTTCTAAAACATAGATTATCTTTGACATAGGCCTAGGCTATCAAAAGTTTTCCCAAGATGAGATACTGGCTTTAACTGGATGTAGGCTTAGGGAATAGGTCTACATATTGTATGGTATTGTATTGTATTTATAGGCCCAAGCATCCTTAGACCCATTTAGATAGCCTACATATATCAAATTTGTCATAATATTGAAAGTTGAAACATATACATTATATTATATATACATATACGTATATCACATACATACTACCGTAGTTATGCACAGAGTCAGAATCATTATAAAACTTATAAACTATGATTTACATTTATAAAGATCATTACCTACAATAACAAATTGCTTTATCTGCATTAACACCCAGGTTACATCCCATCCAAGTATTCCCCGACCGAGTAAAAAGCTTTTTCCAGTAAAATTTCTTTTATCTTAGCTGTCATATATGCATTATCTTAGCCTATTGTTTGTGCATAAGTGATACCGGTAGTTTATAAATCTATGGTAGGCATGTAGGCCTATGACAAAATAGGCTAAACAACTGACCCTACTGGGCAGGGGTCAAAATAAACTTTTTGGCACTAGCCCGAAAGCTAGTGGCGACAATAGTTCTTTGGCCCGAGAGCATTTTTACTAGCCCGCAATCAAATAGTTCAGAGGCCTATACTGATGGAAAACGATCATAGGTGAATGTTTTTTAAGTCACAATATTTATCAGGTTTGACATGTGGGTGTGGGGGGCTAGGGAAGTGACTCGCAAAAGATTTTCGACATAAAAGTGAGACGATTAGTTTAGCTTAAGAAATTTTTGTTACATTGGCCTAGGCCTACTAAATGGAAAATTATATGAAATAAGAAAGATACACTGAGATATACTGCATTGTCAGAATGTATCTGGAAACACCTTTGTGAAAATTAGTAGGTATATTTGTTAACTTGAATACACATCTGGCCCCACTCCCCCATCAGGCTAGTGGAATTAGATTCTTACTAGCCCGAGAAAAGTTTCACTAGTCTAGGGCAAGCTGGCGAGCGTTAATTTCGACCCCTGCTAATGGGTTCGATTCCCAAATCAGGAATGACTTTGGGTCTAAAAATCTGAAACCGGATCCTGGGATCCAGTTTGGAACCAGTTTTTTATCTTTTTCTTTTAAATCATAGCATCGATTATTTGCCATACAAAAATAAAAGAAAGTGTATCAACTTTTCATTGAGGTTTATTCAATTCTGGCCATGTGTCCTTGAAAATACGTAAGCTCTGCTGCCTGGAGTTAAGGTGAAGGACTACTAGCCAATATTAAAACCCGCGAAATTAACGTATTTTCGTTGTATCTCAATAACCCCACACAATATCGAAAAAATGATAACTACGCTTATTTTGGATTCATGAGAGCTCAATACCTATGATAAAGATTTCGTAGATTGTAGTAATTATAGTTGTTATTTCTAATTAACTTGTGAATTATTTATATTAGAAATAATAATTAGGCCCCTACTGCAAACTAATAAATCTTTTTGCTACCGTATTGAGCTCTCACGAATTCAAGATAAGCGTAATTGTCACTTTTTCCATTTTTTGTGGGGTTATTGAGATACAACGAAAATACGTTAATTTCGCGGGTTTTAATATTGGCTAGTAGTCCTTCCTCTTAAGTATTGACTGCAGGATTGTGGGACTGACTCATTTTGCAAGAATTTTGGGGAAAAAAATCGGTAAAAAAAAAACTGGAACCAGTTTTTAAAATGTGGACTGGTTTGAAATAGAACCAGTTTTGCAGTTTACAACTGGTTTCCGGGCACCTGAAGTAATTCAATCCTAATTCCCATCGGGGCTGGTTTTTTACATTCTGTCTCATATAGGCCTACTGCCTACCATTACAATATCCTCAACGAAGTGGCTGGTGTGATCATGTAACACCACTACCAATATTAATTGATGTAGCCTAGGCCGGAGACATGTCCGAATATTATTCTAGATGGTAATTCTTGTTCTTGTTTTTGCTCCAGTTCTAAGTCTTGTTCTAGAGTCTCAATTAAACCTTATTATATCCCAGTTTTGCTAGTAAAACAAAGTTTCAAGATGCTACCTATAAAGACGAGGCACTAATGCAGGATTGCTCTAGCCCCCATGATCAAGACCAAGAACAGGCACGTGTACTTTTAATTCTCGGTCTAGAACTTATTCTAGGTGTCAAGGTTAAGTCGCGCGGGACTATTTGGACATTAGGCCTACTTCGAAACATCACCGATGATTGATGACGTAAAATCCGAGACCTAGGCCAAGAATTAATGCCATTTTGGTAGAATTTGGACACGTCCCTAGATTGTCTAAGTTAAGCTAAACAACTTCCAAAACTTGCTCCATGACGCATGAGCAGATGAGTGATGGAATGAAGGCAAATAACAAAACTTGACATAATATGCAGCTGCCTTGAGGCCTAGACTTGAGCCTATGCCTCAATAAGGACAATTTCCCTGATCCCACCCTCCCTATGCCACTGAGCAGATAATTACACAAGTTACAAGTTAAGGTGGGCCATAGACAGATGTAAGCCTGGCTTAGTTTAATGACAGTCTAGACCCGCCAATGATTTTGCTTGAGCAAGTTTGTTTAAAATTTAGACATATGCCTAGGCCTAGGCCTAGGCCCTAGGCCTATAACCTCGGTAGGCTTATTGTCTTAGTAGTGGCGATTTTCTTCCAATAAGGTATAGATTCATGTGTTCTATCATCACCTAGGCCTAGGGCCTACATGCCTAACTCAACTTGTTAGCTTAGACCTCCAGGAGGTAGGCCCTTCCAGAAGACTTAATGTGACTTGAGATCAATACACATTAATTTATTCAACGGAGTGGATAATCGTACGGTCAGCCGTACAAATAATGTTGCACTAGTCGTACGGTCAGGGCCGCCATCTTTAATTTCGCGAATTAAGCGCTAAACGGCGAGCGTCGGTATCACTGCGACAACAGCTGTGCAGCCACGCCGTGTCGCGCCATTCGACGACTACTTTCCAGAGAGGCAGGATGGGCAGGATCAAGGCGTTGCAATAAGGCGATCGTTTTAGCAATCGGAGTGAATTTTTTTAGCAATTAGCCAAATCCAGGGGTGTATTTTTAGTTTGAATGGTTGGGTTAAGTATTCAAATTAAAAATACACTCCTTGACCAAATGATGACAATTTCCATATTTGAGCCATCTATAGGCATTGGGTTCGAAATTCAAACCCAATGCTATAGGTGTAAACTCAATTCCCTTTGCGGTATTTCTTGCAAACAGCTGATCGGCATTTACAAAATACATCGTCTTGACATGTAAATCACGTTAAATATGGCAATGTGGCGTACGTAAGTACATGATAACACCCTAAAACCAGTTCAACTGTCAGTATGAATCCTTGGATAAATTCGTGGCTTTTAGTTCAAAACGTTCAAAAGGTTGAAGGTTTTTATTGATATTGATATTTAACAAATACATGTTACAGCATGGATACCGGCCCCAAACAGCCTAAGCTCGCTATAAGGGGCTTTTACATTACAGGTTAGGGGGAGTGTTTACCTTGAACCACAATAGGCCTAGCAGCCGATCAGCTTGGGCATTGGGTTTGCTCACGTCCTTGAAGAAAAGATGGCCTCTAATTATTACGATGGTGACAGCTTAGGACGTGTCCGAATACCATTCTTGATTTCATTCTTATTCTTATTCTTATTCTTAGTCTTGTTCTTGGTCTTGTTCTTATTCTCGCTCCAGTTGCACGTATTCGGACGAGAGCCGGACATTACTTGATTTAAGTAGGGTTAGGGTCGTAATGTGTCATCAGATCCATATTTTTTTTTAAATCAACATCTATAACCAAAATGTATGATCAAATATGCATTGTGTTTAATAATAATTACATTGTAGTAACTTTTGAAGGCCACAGGCTTTAAATACTTAATAATTAACTGAGATATGTTCTGACCCATCGTCCGCCATCTTCGGGAATGAAATCTAGTGTGCACTTTTGATTCTCGTTCTTATTCTTATGACGTAGTTCACGCCGCGCGACAGTATTCGGACAGTACTAGATACGTCACGGATGATTGATGACGTAAAATCAAGAATGAGAATAAGAATGAACGTCGTTTTGGTACTATTCGGACACGTCCTTAGAATATCCAACCTTCTTGACAATGATCACGTACATCGTTTACATCAGTGACTTCATGAATATCTCTCTGTATACACTATTTTAATCATGACCGTACGAATAATCTGGTAGGCCCTACCATATTATTACGCCTGGCCGTATACAGTTTTCAGTGACCGTACGATTAATTTTACACTATTGTTACGGCGCGCCTCCATCCAATCAAATCATTGACCGTACGAATAATTTTGCACTATTATTACGGCTGACCGTACGAATATCCACAGCCTTTATTCAAAGTATAGGCCCTAGGCCTATATTAAACTATAAGTGAATGATGCTTAATGATGCCACATCCAGTAGGCCTACCTACTCGACTACAGTGAAACGAAAAATAGGCTAGGCCTACGCCATTGGGTTTAACTATATTTTAAACCCAATGCCTACGCCTAGGCCTAGGCTAGACATAGGCCTAAAATATGTTAGAATTTGTACGAAAGTAGGGTTAGTGTTCAACATTACCTTCGAGCTCTTCATTATATTATCACGGTGGTTTGTTAACAAAGAAAACTTTGGAATGATGTCTAGTGAACGCTGCTGCGATATTCAAGTATAATTATGTATAAATACAATTATTTATACTAACTTCTATTTCATTCCAAAAACACTAAATAACTAGCGACTTCACAATCAATAATGCGGAACCGGAAGGCGGAAAACACCGAAAACAACCGTCGTATTCTTGCGACCCACCCGTCTCGGACGACAACTCGTCCCGCATCCGTGCCCAACAACGTCGTATTCTTGCAACCCACCCGTCTCGCGCCAGATACCCGCGAACAATACCAACGAACAAAATAAAAGAAACTATAAACTTTTTTCGCTAAAAGGACGAAGATTTGCAGAAATAAAATGAACTTTGTTGTACCAAAGATAGAGTTGTAGCACAGATAACTAATTAATCTGTGGTTGTAGTATAGAATAGTAGAATATAATCTCGATATTTGCGGAAGTAGCCTAGTCATTTTACCGTATATAAACGTTAATTATTAGTGGTTTAAAATAGGCCTACCTATTATGTATGTCTGTTTTGTTGTGTAGGATGTCCATACATGTATTATGTATATGTCTACAGATGAAATAAATTGAAATTGAAATTAAAAAAACATGCGTCTTATACTCCTAACGC
Source organism: Isoperla grammatica (assembly GCA_945910005.1). NCBI lineage: Eukaryota > Metazoa > Arthropoda > Insecta > Plecoptera > Perlodidae > Isoperla > Isoperla grammatica. The sequence continues at coordinate 44,343,372 of OX246746.1, forward strand.
CTTAACTGATAATATGATTTCTCTCTAATTTTACATCCTAGTGTAAAAATGTCAAATTGATGACTTTCATTACGAAAACACAAGATATTTATCTAGAAAGAGTATTCAAAACATGATAAAATGTATTATTTTGTACCCATTGAAACTACATTGTGTAGGCCTACAAAGATTTTATAATTTTTTAAAGGCTGTGCCCCTGCGAAGCCCCCTTAGCCGCGCAGGGAGGGGGAAAACGCATACACCCACCACAACACCCTCTGCGTAGAGACTGATGCCGACGCGAAGGTCAAATATGTAGGTGCGGGGCGGCCCGGGTGAATCGCTCGGCCGCAGACAATTTTGGGCATTTTGGCCGCCAAAGGTCTAAAGTTTTTTGGGGAGTAGTGTTATTCAATGTTGCCAACTACCTCGACCCTTTAATCATATTGGTATATTAAAATCAAAAACATTAACTATGTATTACATTGAATGTAACCTTAACTACCGCAACAGCCTTTTCCTAGAGACTAGCAAGTGTGGCGTGTGTACTACCAGGCGCGGACTGGCTAGGGATGCCGGGATGCGATCGTATCCCGGGCCTCGGGCTGCCACCAGAAAGTTCCTATGATGTAAACATGATGATGTAAACATGAATATGATGTGACAATGCCCTATAGGCCTCTTCTATGACCTAAGTAAGGCATTCGACACATTGGATCATAATCTCTTCCTCAGTAAACTGTCTACATTAGGCATCACAGGTCCTGCACATAGTTGGATAGAATCCTTCATAACCAACAGAACACAAGCAGTAAAAATTTCCCTCCCCGCTTCTGTACTTCCAGTCCTGTCCAGCTCTCTCACCGTAACTAATGGAGTACAATAGAGCACAGTACTTGGCCCTCTGTTTTTTATAATATATTCAAATGACCTCCCAAATGAACTTCTAACAGAAAACATTCCAGATAAACTTGCTACCGAAAAAGTCCCAAATGCACCTCTCACATACAGTCTCACTGACGACTGTGTGGAAGGACACTTTACATCTTATGCAGATGACTTGAACCACCTACTCACTGCACCGAAAAATAATACTCCAGAATTAATTCAAGTAGCAAATAAGGAAGTTTCAAAAACCTCTTTGTATTGTTCTTCCAACCGTCTCGCAATCCAGACATCCAAAACGGTTTTTCTTCTTTTTCATCCCAGTATAGCACCTAAACCTCTATTCAGCCCCTTAATGCACATCAGTAACCTAAGACTAAGTTGAGTCTTCACAACTCAATTCCTTGGATTAGCCATCAATGAGTCATTAGACTGGACTACTCACATTGATCAAACGGCTTCTCGTATCCTCAGTGGTACTGCTACATGCTCGGGAAACTAAAAATGATTGTAAGTCCCTCAACACTGCGATTAGTATATCATGCATACTTGCACTCAATTCTAGCCTATGCAATACTTTTCTGGGGAGCATTGCCACAAGCAAAGAGGATCTTCCTGATCCAAAAGAGAGCCATTCGAATCATTGCAGGCATATTTAGACGACAGTCCTGCAAACCCTATTTCACTCAACTAGGAATCCTCATCCTCCCAGCAACTCTCATCATGACAGCAGCCATGTTCATCCATTTGAACCCTGCCCTCTTCTCAAATAATACAACTGTACATTCACACTCAACCCGAACCAAATCTAATATATATACCATCTTTTAAGCATTCTTTCTACAAGAATAGCCCAACTTACCTATGTAGTAAAATTCTCAACAGCCTACCACAACACATTAGGAATACAGAATCTACCCCATCCTTTAAAAACAAACTCAAATCCTTCCTATTAGAAAAGTCCTTCTACTCCTTAGATGAGTTCCTCCAACCACCATGACATTATGTATTGTTAATATTATTGTAAATATCATTATGATTAATTTAATTTAAGACTTCTATATTGTTAAATGTATGTTGACCAGTTATTTGTATTATTAACACCCTGTTAAAATGTATTATTATATTGTAGATCTATAATATAATAATACATTTTAACAGGGTGTTAATAATACGAACTTAATTTTAGTAATGACGATGTCCATATATGTATAATACATATCAACGGAATAATAAAAATGAAAAAAAAGGCCTTACTTCTCTGTATATTACTAAAAAAATCTTAACCCCACTCTATAAGTATTATTTTGAAACCATAATTGAATTTATTGTAATATTTGTTGTAAATATTCAATGTATTTAATTGAGTATAATTGAAATTATTTTGCTACTGGTAGGGTGGCCTCTGTTAATCGCGCCCTAAAATCACATTTTAGACCATAAAATTCAATGCAACCTAGGGTGCCCAGACGGCCCGCTTTTGGCGAGACAGTACCGATTTTCAGCTATGTGTCCCGTGTCCCGCCACACCTCCTGGTTCTTTTATCGCGCTTTTTCGAAAATGCATAATCTCAGGTTTTGAATATGGATCTACTGTACCTTATCCACGGGTCGGATAAATATAAATAGAGTTGATACTCGTGAGCGAGATGTGGACAACTCGGTTACACTCACTGCTGTCACTTTGCTGGTACGTCGACGAGTGGTGGTTTGTACATGATGATTACGGGCCATCCATGTCAATATTAATAATAGTAAAACATAGTATAGTGGGTAGTATCGTACTAAATGTTATATTTTGCTTAACAATATAAAATATTCAAGCCTTCGAACAGTATTACCAACCCCCCCCCCCCCTTCCCCACCCCCCCAGTCAACCGTTTACACGATGATATGATGTTTGAAGTCGTCGTACGTCCCGCTTTTTTGGATTGTAAATCTGGGCACCCTAATGCAACCCCAAAAAAATGTTAACACCTTCAGCGTATTTGCCTCTGGCAGCTGGGGCATAGCCCTCGACCCCAGCTGCGCCACGCCACCTCGTGCGACCCCCCCCCCCCACCCCCCGAAACCCAGCATCCCAGTCCGCCTCTGTGTACGCCTACTACTGCTCTCGGCCCAGGCCGGCTCTAACGGCATTTGAGTCCAGCGCAGCCCGACCCCCGATGGCTGTCGAAGTTGACACATTAGGTCCCGCCTGGGCCGTGCGTACGCCTATGTCGACATCCTACGAAAGTTAGGATTGTCATAGCATATTAATTAGGCATAGGCCTTAAACTAAAGTAAGCTTCTAGTATTTTACTGAAGCTGTAGGCTAATGATAGTAAAAGGGACTTGGCACCCAGGGCCTAAAGCCTATCAGTGGGCAATTGGATACTTGTTTGCTCAGTTAGAAAAGTCATTTGTACAAATGAAAATGGAAACTTGTGCAGTTGATATCTAATTTCAGTAATTTGTCTTTCAATGTTTGTATCGAGCGACATATGCTATTAAATTATTAGTGACTATGCAATGAAATGAATACCTACAAAAGTATTTTATTTTAATAATAATAATAATAATAATACACACAGCAACACGACGCAAAGAAGACACACACGAAGACAACGCAAATACGATCATATCATTATGGAGTGTATACTATGAACAAGTACTAATAAGACAGTAACGACTGAAGTTGAACAAGGTACCGGTACCTCATGGAAATACTTGACATTACATCTGTATTGTCCGTATAACATGTTAACACCGGCTTTGACCGAGATTGATGACTGTTTAATTAAACTAGTAACAAGTGATAAGTGAAGTTATAAGGTTGACACATGGAAATACTTGATATTACGTCCGTATAACATGTTAACGCCGGTTTTGACCGAGATTGTATGATTGTGATACATTCAATAAAATAATAATAATAATAATAATAATAATAATAATAATAATAATAATAATAATAACCTTTAACTCAGTTCCAACTGTCGGATGAGTGGTGGTTAACCCTGCTTAAAATTCCAGTTGAATACAGTTGGATCCATTCCACTTGAATACTGTTGAATACTGTTGAATCCAGTTCATGTTAAACTCAACTGGATTCAAGCGTGTTATGGCCCACTTTTACGTATTCAACTGGAACTGTATTCAATGGGAAGCAAGTGGATTCAACAGGAACTGTAACCAACGGGATGCAACTGTAATCGTATTCAAATGGAACCAACAGTATTCAACTGGATTCGTATTCAAAGGGAATCAACTGGAAACAGTAACCAACTGTATTCAAATGGAATCAACTGGAACCGAATCCAACCGTATTCAAGTGGAATCAACTGGAACAGTAACCAACTGTATTCAAATGGAACCGTATCCAACCGTATTCAAGTGCAATCAACTGGAACAGTAACCAACTGTATCCAGCTGGGTACGTATCCAATGGGAATCAACTGGAACCGTAACCAGCTGTATTTAGCAGGGTACGTTTTCAACGGGAATCAACTGTAATCAACTGGAACCGTAACAAACTGTATTCAGCTAGGTACGTATCCAATGGGAATCAACTGTAATCAACTGGAACAGTAACCAGCTGTATTTAGCAGGGTAGTATTCAATGGGAATCAACTGTAATCAACTGGAACCGTAAAAAACTGTATTCAGCTGGGTACGTATCCAATGGGAATCAACTGTAATCAACTGGAACCGTAACAAGCTGTAATTAGCAGGGTACGTATTCAATGGGAATCAACTGTAATCAACTGGAACCGTAACAAACTGTATTCAGCTGGGTACGTACCCAATGGGAATCAACTGTAATCAACTGGAACAGTAACCAGCTGTATTTAGCAGGGTAGTATTCAATGGGAATCAACTGTAATCAACTGGAACCGTAAAAAACTGTATTCAGCTGGGTACGTATCCAATGGGAATCAACTGTAATCAACTGGAACCGTAACAAGCTGTATTAAGCAGGGTAGTATTCAATGGGAATCAACTGTAATCAACTGGAACCGTAACCAGCTGTATTCAAGTGGAATCAACTGGAACAGTAACCAACTGTATTAAAATGAAACCGTATTCAAGTGGAATCAACTGGAACAGTAACCAACTGTATTCAAATAGAACCGTATCCAACCGTATTCAAGTGGAATCAACTGGAACAGTTATCAACTGTATTCAAATGGAACCGTATCCAACCGTATTCAAGTGGAATCAACTGGAACAGTAACCAACTGTATTCAGCAGGGTACGTATTCAATGGGAATCAACTGTAATCAACTGGAATCGTAACCAGCTGTATTTAGCAGGGTACGTTTTCAATGGGAATCAACTGTAATCAACTGGAACCGTAACAAACTGTATTCAGCTGGGTACGTATCCAATGGGAATCGACTGTAATCAACTGGAACCGTAACCAGCTGTATTAAGCAGGGTAGTATTCAATGGGAATCAACTGTAATCAACTGGAACCATAACAAAGTGTATTCAGCTGGGTACGTATCCAATGGGAATTAACTGTAATCAACTGGAACCGTAACCAACTGTATTCAAGTGGAATCAACTGAAACAGTAACCAACTGTATTAAAATGAAACCGTATCCAACCGTATTCAAGTGGAATCAACTGAAACAGTAACCAACTGTATTCAAATGGAACCGTATCCAACCGTATTCAAGTGGGATCAACTGGAACAGTAACCAACCGTATCCAACCGTATTCTAGTGGAATCAACTGATACAGTAACCAACTGTATTAAAATGAAACCGTATCCAACCGTATTCAAGTGGAATCAACTGAAACAATGACCAACTGTATTCAAATGGAACCGTATCCAGCCGTATTCAAGTGGCATCAACTGGAACTGTAACAAACTGAATTAAAATGAAACCGTATCCAAACTTAATCAAGTGGAATCAACTGGAACCGTAACCAACCGTATTCAAGTGGAATCTACTGGAACCCTAACCAGCAGTATTCAACTGGAATCAACAGGATTTGTATAAAACGGAACAACAGGAACTGGAACTGTAATATCTTGTGCTGTACCTAGGATACACATTAGTAAATAATCAACGACAATATGTATGGATATACGATTTATTATGATAACATGAGAGATACAAAAGTGACAACTATCATGTCCATGACGAAAACCAGAAGTGCTTTCCTCCCGTCTCGACAAGATACAGCTTGCTAGATATAATTGTAGTTGTTGTTATCTTCAATTACTACACCTTTCCTTTTCAGAGATTGAACCAAATACATGATACAAATACACACATAACACAACTTTTGTTACCCAACGTTAATAACACCATTTTTGTTGGTTTAAGCTCCTTTAAGCTACATTGGCTTAACTTATTGTAAGTAGCCAGCAGCAACACATTCACTTCCGCTCCAGTTTCTATTTTGAATGACACACGTTTACTTCCTAGCCACAATTTGTGATACCATGCTGATCGGGATAGACCTTTACTAATATCTCCCGACCCAATGTAAGCAAAGTCATCTTGCGAATTCACTTCACTTTGTTCCACTGCATGCATAGCCGACATTTTACATACCTTTGCGAAATGATTTTTTCCTTTACACTTCATGCACACTTTACCGTAAGCTGGGCACTTTCTCGGCTTGTGGCGGTATCCACATCTCTTGCAATCAAAGGAGTCGTTCTTGCTTTCTTCACCACTTGCGCTGGAACTGGCGTTCGTAGGACCTTGTTCGACTGCTTTTTATCTCGTCCTTTGCTGTATTGTTGACCTATGACGTTCCGGACTGCATCTACTGCGTGCGGCTGCTGCTTCTTCTTGGGACCTCACTGTAGTGTTGGTTTCTCGAAGGGACTGTACTTGCTGCTTACTTGCTTCTGCGGCTCTGGATATTTGAACACACTGATCTAAGGCAATGCCTCCTTCTGACAACAGTTTCTCTTGTAGAGGGTTGCTCCTTAGGCCAAGGCCTATTATTAACAGGTATCGGATGATGCTGTCACGTAACTGTCCTAGCTCACACGTGGATGCGCGATCTCTCAACATGTATAGCCTAGCCCTAGGTCTATCTCAAACTGCTGGATCTAGTCTGTCCAGCTAGGCCTAGGCCTATGTGCTACCTGTTTAGCTTCCATATTGAGAGCTGGTGGTACGCTCTCGACAAAACGTGGTCTGCTAGGCTCCTTGTGAGGTTATGTTGTGACACCTCACTTGTAACTCTCTTAACTGTTCACTTCTAACACCATGTAATAGGCCTATCTTATGCTGTATCAAGGATACATCTTAGTAAATACTCAACGATAGTAGGTCTAAGACGCCTCTTTTCTACCTTCTAACACACGTTTTTCCGTGGCGTAGGCCTAGGCTTACGCTCTCGACAAAACGTGGTCTGCTACTTGTGAGGTTATGTTGTAGCACCTTACTTGTAACTCTCTAAATATTCACTTCTGACACCATATCTTGTGCTGTATCTAGGATACATCTTAGTATATAATCAACGACAATGTATTGATAAAGATATGATTTAATATGATAACTTGAGAGAAGCAAAAGTGACGACTAGGCCTAAGCCTATCACGCGTTCACACTGTGGTTCACACCCATGACGGAAACCGGAAGTGCTGAGACACAGCTTGCTAGATATGATTGTTGTTGTTGTTATCTACTACTGCAGCAGGGCGATTCTCTAAGGTCCATGGTAAATTGAACGCCCGTTTTCGACGTTACGAGCCTTATCGCATTGAGTTAGCGATTCTCTACCGTGTTTTATCGACAAAGATCGTTACCACCTACGTTAAAAGAAGCGCGCTCCAAAACCCTGCCTTTAGACGTGCGATAAGAAAACATGGCGGACTTTTCAAGCCGTCTCATGTTCACTTCAGCATTTGAACTAATTGATTATAGAAATTTGTTGTGTGTATCGATACAAATATACGATATTTATATTTAAAAATATGTTTGTGAGTAAGGAAATATAATTTGTAGTTATGTAACAAAAGTCTAGAAGTAATTTTGTATCATAACCCTACTTTCCTAGTTTGGCCGTGCCGTCACGGCACGTAGGGTAGGCCTAGAACCCAAGGCCTACTTCTAAGTTCAAACACTAGGTTCGTTTGATTTGCTACACCTTTTATACTCTTTGCACTCACTCCATGTTATTTCATGGGATACATGGCATAAAGTACAAAAGGTGCCGGTAAATCAAACGAACCCTAATGCTGCAATAAGTGAAAAAAGTGCAGAAGGTGTCCGGAAATCAAACGCACCCAATGGCAAACGTTCCATTTATTCACGCGTTGTCATTGGTTAACTTTCTATAGTGTACACAGCCATCTCGAAAACATCCACAAACTAATATATAACAGGCGCTGCTCTGCTGCAACGGTTACGTCCTTTCGATACGGTTATCGAACGTTATGAAATGGTAGTTGGGAATCGCGCGGTAGCTTATCGTGTGGTAAGTTTAGTACAAGTGTCGTTAAGGTTAAATTTACCGCGCATCTTAGAGAATCGCCCTGCAGGGCGATTCTCTAAGATGCGCGGTAAGTTTAACCTTAACGACACTTGTACTAAACTTACCACACGATAAGCTACCGCGCGATTCCCAACTACCATTTCATAACGTTCGATAACCGTATCGAAAGGACGTAACCGTTGCAGCAGAGCAGCGCCTGTTATATATTAGTTTGTGGATGTTTTCGAGATGGCTGTGTACACTATAGAAAGTTAACCAATGACAACGCGTGAATAAATGGAACGTTTGCCATTGGGTGCGTTTGATTTCCGGACACCTTCTGCACTTTTTTCACTTATTGCAGCATTAGGGTTCGTTTGATTTACCGGCACCTTTTGTACTTCATGCCATGTATCCCATGAAATAACATTGAGTGAGTGCAAAGAGTATAAAAGGTGTAGCAAATCAAACGAACCTAGTGTTTGAACTTAGAAGTAGGCCTAGGGTTCTAGGCCTACCCTACGTGCCGTGACGGCACGGCCAAACAAGGGCCAAACTAGGAAAGTAGGGTTATGATACAAAATTACTTCTAGACTTTTGTTACATAACTACAAATTATATTTCCTTACTCACACACATATTTTTAAATATAAATATAGTATATTTGTATCGATACACACAACAAATTTCTATAATCAATTAGTTCAAATGCTGAAGTGAACATGAGACGGCTTGAAAAGTCCGCCATGTTTTCTTATCGCACGTCTAAAGGCAGGGTTTTGGAGCGCGCTACTTTTAACGTAGGTGGTAACGATCTTTGTCGATAAAACACGGTAGAGAATCGCTAACTCAATGCGGTAAGGCTCGTAACGTCGAAAACGGGCGTTCAATTTACCATGGACCTTAGAAGTAAGTAATAATAGGATTCATATAAAAGGGAACCAAATGGATTCCAACCGGACTCAACAGGAACTGGAACCAACTTTAAAAGGAAGTGTCTGTTATTATATCATGAGAATCCCATTGAATACATATGCAGATAAATATAGTTGGTTACGGTTCCAGTAGATTCCCATAGAATACATACCAAGTTAAATACAGTTGGTCACGGTTGCAGTTGATTACAGTTGATTCCCATTGAATACATACACAGTTGAATAATACAGCTGTAACAGTTCCAGTTGGTTACAGTTGATTCCCATTGAATACATACACAGTTAAAATACAGTTGGTTACGGTTCCAGTTGATTACAGTTGATTCCCATTGAATACATACACAGCTGAATACAGTTTGTTACAGTTCCAGTTGATTCCAGTTGATTCCCATTGAATACGTACCCAGCTGAATACGGTTTGTTACGGTTCCAGTTGATTACAGTTGATTCCCATTGAATACGTAGCCAGCTAAATACAGTTTGTTACGGTTCCAGTTGATTCCAGTTGATTCCCATTGAATACGTACCCAGCTAAACACAGTTTGCTACAGTTCCAGTTGATTACAGTTGATTCCCATTGGATACGTATTACGTACCCAGCTGAATACAGTTTGTTACGGTTCCAGTTGATTCCCATTGAATACGTACCAAGCTAAATACAATTTGTTACGGTTCCAGTTGATTCCAGTTGATTCCCATTGAATACGTAGGCCTACCCTGCTAAATAAAGCTGGTTACGGTTCCAGTTGATTACAGTTGATTCCCATTGAATACGTACCCTGCTAAATACAGCTGGTTACGGTTCCAGTTGATTACAGTTGAGTCCCATTGGATACGTACCTAGCTGAAAACAGTTTGTTACGGTTCCACTTGATTACAGTTGATTCCCATTGAATACGTACCCAGCTAAATACAGTTTGTTACAGTTCCAGTTGATTACAGTTGATTCCCATTGGATACGTATTACGTACCCAGCTGAATACAGTTTGTTACGGTTCCAGTTGATTCCAGTTGATTCCCATTGAATACGTACCCAGCTAAATACAGTTTGTTACGGTTCCAGTTGATTCCAGTTGATTCCCATTGAATACGTACCCTGCTAAATACAGCTGGTTACGGTTCCAGTTGATTACAGTTGATTCCAATTGAATACGTACCCTGCTAAATACAGCTGGTTACGGTTCCAGTTGATTACAGTTGATTCCCATTGAATACGTACCCTGCTAAATACAGCTGGTTACGGTTCCAGTTGATTACAGTTGAGTCCCATTGGATACGTACCTAGCTGAAAACAGTTTGTTACGGATCCAGTTGATTACAGTTGATTCCCATTGAATACGTACCCAGCTAAATACAGTTTGTTACAGTTCCAGTTGATTACAGTTGATTCCCATTGGATACGTATTACGTACCCAGCTGAATACAGTTTGTTATGGTTCCAGTTGATTCCAGTTGATTCCCATTAAATACGTACCCAGCTAAATACAGTTTGTTACGGTTCCAGTTGATTCCAGTTGATTCCCATTGAATACGTACCCTGCTAAATACAGCTGGTTACGGTTCCAGTTGATTACAGTTGAGTCCCATTGGATACGTACCTAGCTGAAAACAGTTTGTTACGGTTCCAGTTGATTACAGTTGATTCCCATTGAATACGTACCAAGCTAAATACAATTTGTTACGGTTCCAGTTGATTCCAGTTGATTCCCATTGAATACGTAGGCCTACCCTGCTAAATAAAGCTGGTTACGGTTCCAGTTGATTACAGTTGATTCCCATTGAATACGTACCCTGCTAAATACAGCTGGTTACGGTTCCAGTTGATTACAGTTGAGTCCCATTGGATACGTACCTAGCTGAAAACAGTTTGTTACGGTTCCACTTGATTACAGTTGATTCCCATTGAATACGTACCCAGCTAAATACAGTTTGTTACAGTTCCAGTTGATTACAGTTGATTCCCATTGGATACGTATTACGTACCCAGCTGAATACAGTTTGTTACGGTTCCAGTTGATTCCAGTTGATTCCCATTGAATACGTACCCAGCTAAATACAGTTTGTTACGGTTCCAGTTGATTCCAGTTGATTCCCATTGAATACGTACCCTGCTAAATACAGCTGGTTACGGTTCCAGTTGATTACAGTTGATTCCAATTGAATACGTACCCTGCTAAATACAGCTGGTTACGGTTCCAGTTGATTACAGTTGATTCCCATTGAATACGTACCCTGCTAAATACAGCTGGTTACGGTTCCAGTTGATTACAGTTGAGTCCCATTGGATACGTACCTAGCTGAAAACAGTTTGTTACGGTTCCAGTTGATTACAGTTGATTCCCATTGAATACGTACCAAGCTAAATACAATTTGTTACGGTTCCAGTTGATTCCAGTTGATTCCCATTGAATACGTAGGCCTACCCTGCTAAATAAAGCTGGTTACGGTTCCAGTTGATTACAGTTGATTTCTATTGAATACGTACCCTGCTAAATACAGCTGGTTACGGTTCCAGTTGATTACAGTTGAGTCCCATTGGATACGTACCTAGCTGAAAACAGTTTGTTACGGTTCCACTTGATTACAGTTGATTCCCATTGAATACGTACCCAGCTAAATACAGTTTGTTACAGTTCCAGTTGATTACAGTTGATTCCCATTGGATACGTATTACGTACCCAGCTGAATACAGTTTGTTACGGTTCCAGTTGATTCCAGTTGATTCCCATTGAATACGTACCCAGCTAAATACAGTTTGTTACGGTTCCAGTTGATTCCAGTTGATTCCCATTGAATACGTACCCTGCTAAATACAGCTGGTTACGGTTCCAGTTGATTACAGTTGATTCCAATTGAATACGTACCCTGCTAAATACAGCTGGTTACGGTTCCAGTTGATTACAGTTGATTCCCATTGAATACGTACCCTGCTAAATACAGCTGGTTACGGTTCCAGTTGATTACAGTTGAGTCCCATTGGATACGTACCTAGCTGAAAACAGTTTGTTACGGATCCAGTTGATTACAGTTGATTCCCATTGAATACGTACCCAGCTAAATACAGTTTGTTACAGTTCCAGTTGATTACAGTTGATTCCCATTGGATACGTATTACGTACCCAGCTGAATACAGTTTGTTATGGTTCCAGTTGATTCCAGTTGATTCCCATTAAATACGTACCCAGCTAAATACAGTTTGTTACGGTTCCAGTTGATTCCAGTTGATTCCCATTGAATACGTACCCTGCTAAATACAGCTGGTTACGGTTCCAGTTGATTACAGTTGAGTCCCATTGGATACGTACCTAGCTGAAAACAGTTTGTTACGGTTCCAGTTGATTACAGTTGATTCCCATTGAATACGTACCAAGCTAAATACAATTTGTTACGGTTCCAGTTGATTCCAGTTGATTCCCATTGAATACGTAGGCCTACCCTGCTAAATAAAGCTGGTTACGGTTCCAGTTGATTACAGTTGATTCCCATTGAATACGTACCCTGCTAAATACAGCTGGTTACGGTTCCAGTTGATTACAGTTGAGTCCCATTGGATACGTACCTAGCTGAAAACAGTTTGTTACGGTTCCACTTGATTACAGTTGATTCCCATTGAATACGTACCCAGCTAAATACAGTTTGTTACAGTTCCAGTTGATTACAGTTGATTCCCATTGGATACGTATTACGTACCCAGCTGAATACAGTTTGTTACGGTTCCAGTTGATTCCAGTTGATTCCCATTGAATACGTACCCAGCTAAATACAGTTTGTTACGGTTCCAGTTGATTCCAGTTGATTCCCATTGAATACGTACCCTGCTAAATACAGCTGGTTACGGTTCCAGTTGATTACAGTTGATTCCAATTGAATACGTACCCTGCTAAATACAGCTGGTTACGGTTCCAGTTGATTACAGTTGATTCCCATTGAATACGTACCCTGCTAAATACAGCTGGTTACGGTTCCAGTTGATTACAGTTGAGTCCCATTGGATACGTACCTAGCTGAAAACAGTTTGTTACGGTTCCAGTTGATTACAGTTGATTCTTATTGAATACGTACCAAGCTAAATACAATTTGTTACGGTTCCAGTTGATTCCAGTTGATTCCCATTGAATACGTAGGCCTACCCTGCTAAATAAAGCTGGTTACGGTTCCAGTTGATTACAGTTGATTTCCATTGAATACGTACCCTGCTAAATACAGCTGGTTACGGTTCCAGTTGATTACAGTTGAGTCCCATTGGATACGTACCTAGCTGAAAACAGTTTGTTACGGTTCCACTTGATTACAGTTGATTCCCATTGAATACGTACCCAGCTAAATACAGTTTGTTACAGTTCCAGTTGATTACAGTTGATTCCCATTGGATACGTATTACGTACCCAGCTGAATACAGTTTGTTACGGTTCCAGTTGATTCCAGTTGATTCCCATTGAATACGTACCCAGCTAAATACAGTTTGTTACGGTTCCAGTTGATTCCAGTTGATTCCCATTGAATACGTACCCTGCTAAATACAGCTGGTTACGGTTCCAGTTGATTACAGTTGATTCCAATTGAATACGTACCCTGCTAAATACAGCTGGTTACGGTTCCAGTTGATTACAGTTGATTCCCATTGAATACGTACCCTGCTAAATACAGCTGGTTACGGTTCCAGTTGATTACAGTTGAGTCCCATTGGATACGTACCTAGCTGAAAACAGTTTGTTACGGATCCAGTTGATTACAGTTGATTCCCATTGAATACGTACCCAGCTAAATACAGTTTGTTACAGTTCCAGTTGATTACAGTTGATTCCCATTGGATACGTATTACGTACCCAGCTGAATACAGTTTGTTATGGTTCCAGTTGATTCCAGTTGATTCCCATTAAATACGTACCCAGCTAAATACAGTTTGTTACGGTTCCAGTTGATTCCAGTTGATTCCCATTGAATACGTACCCTGCTAAATACAGCTGGTTACGGTTCCAGTTGATTACAGTTGAGTCCCATTGGATACGTACCTAGCTGAAAACAGTTTGTTACGGTTCCAGTTGATTACAGTTGATTCCCATTGAATACGTACCCAGCTAAATACAGTTTGTTACAGTTCCAGTTGATTACAGTTGATTCCCATTGGATACGTATTACGTACCCAGCTGAATACAGTTTGTTACGGTTCCAGTTGATTCCAGTTGATTCCCATTGAATACGTACCCAGCTAAATACAGTTTGTTACGGTTCCAGTTGATTCCAGTTGATTCCCATTGAATACGTACCCTGCTAAATACAGCTGGTTACGGTTCCAGTTGATTACAGTTGATTCCCATTGAATACGTAACCTGCTAAATACAGCTGGTTACGGTTCCAGTTGATTACAGTTGAGTCCCATTGGATACGTACCTAGCTGAAAACAGTTTGTTACGGTTCCAGTTGATTACAGTTGATTCCCATTGAATACGTATCCAGCTGAATACAGTTTGTTACGGTTCCAGTTGATTACAGTTGATTCCCATTGGATACGTATCCAGCTGAATACAGTTTACTACGGTTCCAGTTGATTACAGTTGATTCCCATTGGATACGTATCCAGCTGAATACAGTTTGTTACGGTTCCAGTTGATTACAGTTGATTCCCATTGAATACGTACCCTGCTAAATACAGCTGGTTACGGTTCCAGTTGATTACAGTTGAGTCCCATTGGATACGTATCCAGCTGAATACAGTTTGTTACGGTTCCAGTTGATTACAGTTGATTCCCATTGAATACGTATCCAGCTGAATACAGTTTGTTACGGTTCCAGTTGATTACAGTTGATTCCCATTGGATACGTATCCAGTTGAATACAGTTTGTTACGGTTCCAGTTGATTACAGTTGATTCCTGTTGGTATACATACGACTTCCAGTTGGAAACAGCTAGCACAGTTGAATACGTTTGCATCCAGTTGAATACGTCTCATGTATCCAACTGTATTCAACTGGAATTTTAAGCAGGGTTTTCCACCGTTATCTAGGGCATGAAACTTGTAGATACTGAGCTTGCCAGACTCAGTGTTTCTTCCTCATCCTTTTCCACCCATTTCTCAACCAATTTATTCCACTCTTTTCTGTCTTTCAACAGTTGTACTCCACACATCCACATCCTCCCACATTTTATCCCAGTTTTTAACATCTTTCCTTCCCCATTTCTCTCTTGGTAAAAACATGTTAAAAGAATCATTTTGGTGCCCCTGGAAAAAGTTAATTTTATAGAAATTGATATGCTGTGCATTTTCAAACAGTGCTTTAGCAGTTTGGAAGGGCTCATACAGTCGCCTCTTCTATTGTGGCATGTTGTAATCATTTCACAGTTTGACAGCTGAAGTAAATCTCTCTAGAGCAGTGAAGTACAATCTCACCCAGTGTGTTATAGGCCCCATACTTTGTTCAATTCAATGCAAATTTAATCATATTTTTGTATTTGGGGGTTGGGGGGGGAGGGAGGGAAGTCAACCAAATTGTCTTCCCACCTCCCCAAGAATAAATTAATCAAGCACCAGATATGACATGCTTAAATGTTCTTAGAAATATTTAATATAGTATCGTCAAAACGTTTTGTTTTTGAGTACATCGCCGACGGACATACTTTTACTCTCCCATCACTCGCATTCAATGATTATATAGCAACGGACGAAAGATCAAACTCACATCTCATAACGAGTTTTCCTGCAGCAATTGATTTCCATTTTGTTTTGAGGGCAAGATTTCGCCTGAAATTGCATTTTAGTTCATTAAGCATAATGCAGGACCTAAACATTTTACAGCTCGTGGTGTAAGAACCTCCGGCAGCTGGGGGGCTTTGCCCCACTTCCATGTGGGACCCCGACCCCCAAGTATGAAGAGATGGCCCTGGATACATCTCCAATTAATTAATGTAAATATTTCCAAATACGTAGTAGTTTTTCACAGTAGTCCTCAAAATTTTCCCATTAATGTTTTGAAATTTTGTAGTATATAGGCTATAATATATGGTTTATGTTTTTGCTGTTATTTCACAATAATGAAAATAAATAAATGCAATCTGGAATCGAAGGGAACCACGTCTTCCAAAAGACTTCAAAATAAAATACTCAAATGATACTAAAATGAGTTTTTAATTAGAAGTACAGCAGTACAGTGCAGAATACAGGGGCCACCAATCGAATGGTAATACGTACAACAAGCCCACAAGTAACCTACATAAAATGACAATATTAGCTAATTTCCCTTCAGATTCTTATTTAAACTAGGGCTGCCCAGCGATAAAAATCATATCGATATCGCGGGAAGAAATATCGATATCGCGTCGCGATATCGAAGTTTTCAAGTGACGTATCGATATCGGCGATATCGCCACATCGAAACTTTTCTCGTCTGTTTTTAGGATTTACAGGCCAGCTAGAGGTCATTCTTTAAACAATATTACGTAAAGAAATATTTCAGTTTTGAAATGTCTTACTATGTGTGTCAATTTGTTTGTTGTACTATTCAAATTGTAAAATATCCACACAAAACAGCGATGGTGTGGTTGGCGTGACGTGATACGTAATCGTTTTTTTGTATCAATTAGCTTATTAGGCACAAGTTCGATATCGCAATATGTACGATATATTTATCCTATATCGATATCGAATTATTTATCTATTATCGATATTGTATCGAATTATCGACATCGTTGGGCAGCCCTAATTTAAACCTTGATTTCGCAATAAAAGCAATGTTAATAATTCATACCAGCATATAGCATCCGTCAAGCGTTCACACAAAGAAATTACTGCAATTTCACCTACCCACATTACATGTCAGTGATGTAAACTATGTCTCAGTTCAGTTATAACATAGAACAATATCATCACCACTAACAAATTCTATTAAAAAAAAAAAGACACGAAATCTCGTCAGCTAGATAAAAGTATTTCCACTTGCATATACCCTTTGATTACAGAAACTGTTATCAATGTTATACCCTTAGTAATCTGTGGTGCAGTCAAACAGCTTTGAAGTTCAGGAGGGCACCACCTTATTATTCAACACTATTTGTTTAAAATGAACTACTATGTCAGTAAATATATGTATTAAATATCATAGCGATACGGTGAAAACAAGGTATAAGCTATGTATTACCTTTCTTACTAGCTGCTCATAATACTGGCCTAAATGTATTAATTCAATATTCCTGCAATATGACGTAAAATTGTAAATCCTACATTCAAAAGCAGTAAATACTACATTCCTATTTCAAAAGTAAAATTTGAAAGTAATTCCACTACTTTCTTCATAAAAAGTACACTGTTGTAATTTAGTTAAATTTTTGGAAAAGTAACTTTTACTGTAGTAATAAGTAATGTAATTCCAATATTCTTAATTAGTAATTTACCTTTGTGAGAGCACATTGTTAAATACTTTCCTCAAACACCAATGACTACAGGTTTACAAATAAACGCATACCTTTTTAACAACTAGGTTGCTGCTACATATTATGTTGATATATGTCTAGAGGTAAATATTCAAAATGCCAATTTATTTTATAGTTTATTTTATTGATTACATTTAAAGGCTTTCACAGTGAGTTGGTGAGGGGTGCATGGGTTACATATTTCTGCTCACTAGAATCTTATTTGTTTTGATTACAAAGAAGCTCATTATTATGATCTAGCCTATTTCATAAACAGTGAGCAACTAAACGGAGCACAATTTATTACAATATAGTCTGGAAGCTGAAGCTAGAGAACAAGTTTGTGCCAGTTTAAATGCATGCGTTTATAATAGTAACATCAATATGGACAGAATAGAAAGCAATTTGCTCTGCTCCGTAGGTTCTCATACAAAACTAGTAATTTTGTATCATATTTCTCTTAATCATAATAGCAATCAGCTCATAGCTTCATTTCCCAAAACAAAATACTATCCCAAATCCATAAAAAAGAAACTGGTTGATGAACACACATGCACAAAACTTAAAAGAAAAATGAATGCCTACACTAATGTCAATCAAGTTTTCCCACAAAACTTTACAAAATAATTACAATTATTTGTACAGAACAAAAGAAGTGATGTAAACTTGAAAATTGATTTAATACTTTTTCTTGCATATCATAAAAAAAAAAACAATCCAAAAAGTAGGGAACAAAATTTAACTAATTCCTTAAAAATATTTAACTGGTTTTCTCCCAATAGTACATAGATTTACAACTGTTAAATTATACCCCACGGTATGAAACACATCTTGGAACATTAGAAATATATTTAATTTTAATGTGAGTACTTATTTATAACATAACTTTTTACAATAACCTCATGCATTATAAATATAAATGACTCAAGTGACACTTAAATTCATAACATGATCATCATGTTAAATCAATGTAGATGAAGCTCTAAAAAAAATATATACAGATAATATATTTCCATAGGATCATAAAAAATATCAGCAAAAATTAAAAAGCAAAATTGAGTGTCCATTAGAGCAATGAACTAACTAATATGTGAAAATACTTTGTTGAAGCTGAATGACAAAGGTTTTTAACCTTAAAATTGTACTTTGTCATATCAAAAAATGATTTTTATATACCGTAATTCTGAACCCTACCTCAAAACTCTAGGTACACATAATATTCTATCAAACCAGCGATCTACGTGCGTCAAAGGCTAACTTTTTTCGTAAGCAACATTGCACAAAAGTGTCCATAGAAAAATTGCAAACAGGTGGAGAGAGATCTAAAAAAGTTGTTACTTGTAAGGGTTGAAATTTTATGTGGTTACATATAGTGAAAACCTCCCAACCAACAACCCATTGGTGTGAGAAACTGTAATAAAACGTAGACTAAGAATTAAACCCTCGGCTTAGTGTTGCTGGAGTCTTAAGAAGTTAGTGAACCCAATGGTGTAGTTGCGAGAGGCTCGGCCCATTCGACGCAGACGATCTGGAATAGAGAAGAAACATTAGAGAAACATCTTTTGGGGATGGAGTTTCAGCTCACAGTACAAATGCAAGCAACATCCGAGACCAGGTTGGATAGTCAATATACTTAAAATCCAAGTGCTGATTCAACTTTACGAAACTAGTGTATTTTAGAATGCAAAAGTCCTCATCTTTCATTTATCTATTCTTGAATAGTCAACCAAATAAATTGAAGACCACTAGAAGTCTGGTAACAAGCACAATGCCAACTACTCATATTATCTTCTTAAAGAACAACTGACTTAATAATTTACTCCTTTTCATCATCGTAACAGTGGCAATGGGAGACAAACGAAATATATTTCCCAATCCAATTGTTCTCACTTAGGAGCATTCTGTCTGCCTTGTACACTAAAATGGTCTTGACCTTGAGAAGTGTCAAGTGCAGAGCACTATGTACAAGCAAAAAGGCGTTACATACCAACAGAATTCTTTTCATCCAACAGAACTTAACCCAGAGGTTTAAGTATTTAGTTTAAAAAATATGATATCAATCATGCGCATAGACAAAAGAACAAGAAAGGAAAGAGGGCGAGGGAGAGGGAAGGAGAGGGAGAGGGAGGGAGGGGGGGGGGGGGGGGGGGGGAGAGAGAGAGAGAGAGAGAGAGAGAGAGAATGTTCAAACAAGGCATGTATATTGTTCATTACTAATAAGAACCCTGTCCTACTGAAACTTGAAGACAACAAACCTCCATGTAAAAATGACTTTACTAGTTTATAAAGATCCCCCAGAAATCTACTGCAACGTGTTTAATAAACTAAAATCAATAAGAATGATTGGCTACACTTAATTTTTACTGGTGTACATTGGAGCTGAATGGTTGCACTTGAGATTAGCCGAGGAGGTTTCGAAACACTCCAGAGTTTAAAAGAGAGTTCCGTCTAGTCGGAACAAATATTTAATAAATAAATAAATAAATATAAAACTTGAATGAACTTTGTTTCAGATGTAGCCATGGCATTGAAATAAAACACCATTATTTCCAATCTAATGCATACTTTATAGATAAATATCGCAAAAAAGGCTATGGAGATGATTTTTCATTATGCCTATGTAATGTCTACATCGCATGTTCTGATTAGAAAATAATGCAACAGTGCAACACATATTTCGACTAATTATTTGGTAATGGAAGGTTTTGTCAATAAGCACACACTTATAACTTGCCTAGTGGAAGATAATACCACTTTACAGGAACTACTTTTAATAGAAAGGTGTGAAGCTGAAGAAAGATGGCAGCTACCATTTTAAAGTCGTCGTACAACAACTTCGGTAACGCTTTCGTCATCGATCAATGACGTGTTTACGGTCTGGGTCACCCCGAGCAGGTATGCCGGTTGGCTGGCGCTCACCCACCGTGATGGAAGCAACACCGACCTTGTTGTACCACGACTATACCCCTCACGCTCCAGACTAAGGATGAGAAGCAAGGAGCTCTGGAGATATAGCCAGAGATAAAAATTCAACATGCTATTCAATTACCCTAAATAAAACTATTGTAAGCAAACTGCAATAATTCATAAACCTAACGACTACTATTCCAAATACATTGGATTATTTTTACAAACTGTAGTGAACTGTACTTTCTACAACTTAACATACAATTGTTAGAACATTCTTTTAAAAAAGAAGTCTAGCCTTTTCTGTTCGACATTAGGCCTACCAAACCAGATTGAAGGTAACGCCTCTTTGCTTAGTATACACAAATTTTCAGCCACACTTGAAACTGTCAGAAGAACCACCCAGACAAGTATTTACTCCATCATCTAGCAATTTACTAAGAACCTTATTATTGGTTCTACTGTCAATGATGCTGAGCAATTTCACATTTTTTGTGTGTATGTGAATGTTCAAAAAACTTTACCTTAACATTGAACTGACCAACACAGCTCAAACAAGAAATAACACAAAAATATAATTGGGGGGGGGGGGGGGGCTATGTGGCCCTTTGTGTAGTCTGCAATTATTTAATGCAATAAATGTTTCAACTTGAAAAGCTTCATTCACCATTGCATATATATGAGCCATGGGTAGCACAAAATCGAACAATAAATTCAAATGCACACAAGCTCCTGTGCTATCAAAGCATTAAAATTAAAAATCCTTAAATGTAGCATGGCATATGAACAGGTTGAAAGATCAGTGGACAATCCCACGTGATGTGTGTGATGAATGTAGACACTAGGAAGTGGGAACAGACTATTGTTTTAATTTGAAAATGTATTATGGTGACTGGTGAGTGATAATTGAAATGAATTTCCAACTGATTGACAAATCACTAAATAATAATATTAGAACCTTTACTAGCAATAATAGCGGTCTCTGCAGCTAGAGCTGTTGCCAATCGACACAGAATAATACCACAAAATATATAAAAACGAAAATTGAAACAAATTATACTGAATATCAGTCATATAAAAAACAAAATTATTAATCTTCTGCTGGAATGGTCTATTTACTTAATAATTTGCTGCTACTGGATGAATACGTGGTAAATATTTGGTTTAACTATGAAGTTCTCAGGGACACATGTTGTACAGTACAATAGGCCTACTACTTTCTTCCTTGTTTATTCGCGTAGTTCCATCAGCATTGAGTTAACGAGCAAAGAACATCAACCAACACATGTTGTAAGTAGAGTTTGTGTTACAAATGTTGAGTGTTTGGTGACAGTGGCACTTGAGTGTACTGGTAGGAAATATTATGGTTGCAGGGGGGACGTTTGATGCTGTTAGGCCACATGTGAATATGTCTGTGGTGCTGGACGTGTCCAATACTCAAGTAAATAACAAAAATGTACAACTAGAATTGAACCTCAGGTGGGAAAAATTCCCGCATATTTTTCTCCAATTTACCATTCTTTCATAAACAAAAAGGGGCAATGTACTTGTTTAATTAACCCTAACTAATCAAATAAAATAAATTCACGACCGAAAATTAGAAAGATTGTTTAATAAAATATCGTTTTTGTTTGAAAACTTGTACAATCTAGTTAAAAGTTCCAAACATGTGCCATTTTTTAAATGGAGAATATTTGGCTGGTTTTGAGCATTATGAAACACTTGTTTTCTGTTTTGTTAATAAATAGCTACAAGGTTGGTCAGGTTACGGAAAAAGGAAAATATCTTACCACCTGGGGTTCATTTCTATTTGACAGTGGTAGGTAACGTTTTACCGCATGTAGCTAAGGTACTTGTCTTGAAGTGTATCTTAGCTTCGAGCCCTCAGACAAATATAGGGCATTCAACTCCACATAACACGGGACAAAGTTACGTCTTGTCGGCATTTTGGCCCGGCACAGTGCTACACTGCACTTACCTTGCTACTCCACTACTTACCTTAACTCAATGCTCAACTGCACTTACCTTGCTTCAATCTGTCTTAGATACAGTGTTACATGGGAAAACCAGATGGTTGCAAAAGAATAGAAAAAAATAAAATAATGACAAGAATAGAATAGAAAGGAAAATAGAAATGTCTACTATATTTCTAAAAGATACAAAGCTATTTGTTAACACACTTTGTGTTTTATCCAACATTTAAGTCCACATTATCAATTCCCTCTGGCTACACAGATGATAACAGTATCAATTCCCTCTGGCTACACAGGTGATACAGTATCAAGGGCCCTAGTCTTACTTGACTCACAATAATCAGTGTTGTTAATTGTGCATTAACACTGCAATGCAAGTAGTATGTTATCACTAATGCCATGATATTAACCTCTAGCATGTTGCATTGTGTGTATTTTATTAATTGAATTCACATCAAACTATTTTTAAAAGTTTTTTGAAGGGACAAATGCCAATATTAAATAGTAGTTAATTCCATAATCACGGCTATGCTCTCATCAATGTGCCCTCATCATGTGCCCTCATCAATGTGCCCTCATCATGTGCCCTCATCAATGTGCCCTCATCATGTGCCCTCATCAATGTGCCCTCATCATCTGCCCTCATCAATGTGCCCTCATCATGTGCCCTCATCAATGTGCCCTCATCGTGTGCCCTCATCATCTGCCCTCATCAATGTGCCCTCATCATGTGCCCTCATCGTGTGCCCTCATCGTGTGCCCTCATCGTGTGCCCTCATCATCTGCCCTCATCGTGTGCCCTCATCATGTGCCCTCATCATATGCCCTCATCAATGTGCCCTCATCATGTGCCCTCATCAATGTGCCCTCATCATGTGCCCTCATCGTGTGCCCTCATCGTGTGCCCTCATCGTGTGCCCTCATCATGTGCCCTCATCATATGCCCTCATCAATGTGCCCTCATGATGTGCCCTCATCAATGTGCCCTCATCATGTGCCCTCATTGTGTGCCCTCATCATCTGCCCTCATCATCTGCCCTCAAGCACATTTGCACACTGTGATTGTTGAATGTTTCATAATAATATTCTTCAAATTAACGGAGTGATCAGAATTGGCGTCGGACTGGCCTCTTAATTAATCGGACGAATGTTCGTTCTTTCTATTAACTATTTTAGAACAAAGCATGCATAATCGCCATTTTAAAATGCAACAATGGGAACGTAAATATTATAACAACCCGCTTATATTTGGAATACTGATACTGCTTACAATAAGTAGCTTACTACATTTTTAACTATAATAAATTTACAGTCAATTGGTTATACTTGGCTTAGAAGCAGTAGGGCCTACATTACCTTCACCACAAGATCTGCTACTAATTACTACTACCAACCATATTTCTTGTTCCATTTTTAGAAAATGCTTGCTATCATCATCAACATTCCTTTCAAATTACTATTAGTGTAAACTTTAATTTTTACATGAAACTCACAGTCAGTACCACAACGACCTTACAAATGATGAATGATAATTCTTCTGGTAACATATTTTCATCATAGCAACTATTAATAAGAAACTTTGTAATAATCTTGTAATTAGTTACAGTGTTCCACACTAAATGCTTTACAAATAGAATTGTTTAGTTTTGTTCTGGTTGTTGTATCTCTTGGAATGGTTATTGGTTTTATTTTAATATTAGTACTCGGTTTGGCTTCAGCATTAATTTCATTAGCTACCACAATTGAAAGAAAAAAAACAGCTGAATGGCCTAACTTGGCTGGTACACACATGGCGATTGCATGATGTGGGTATTGATATTGTATAAACAGCCAAACCTCTACAGCTTGAAGGTTTACAATCAGCATTATGAAGAAAAAAGTACGGAGACTGAAAACGGTTGCTTTCGACTGTGAGAATAAGACTAAAAGAATGTTTGTAATCGGTCTGATATTCATGTGATAAAATGACTGCAAAAATAGCAGCTCTCTTTCTATGCTACTGCTACATGTAGCACAATGATCACTAGGAGGTCAAATATGAAGTAACAGAAGTAAGCATACTTATTGCTTTTAGTAGTACGTGTACACTGCACACCTTTACAACACTGACCATAATGCAATCAAGTAGTACGTATCTTCCTGTGACTATGGATCCATCACTAGACACAGTTTGCCTTTATTTTCCTTTGAATAGCCTCACTGCATTTCTTTCCTTGGCAATCTTTAATCAACACGGTGAAAAGAGAAATCTTTCTGGATCTTAACACAGTCCTTCCTTACACTCTACGTGGCTATTGGCCTTTCCATGCTGCATAGAATCTGACAGCATGTATGCATATAGGCAACCCACACATGCCCAACACACTTTCATCTTATCAACACAGTAATCCCCGTTTAATTCAAATTTCAAGGGACCCTAAAAACTCCAATTTGAATTACAAAATTTGGAATTAAAAGAACTTGAACACTATGCATCATACTTAAATCTTCTGCTGGGACTCCATCAATAGTTTGAATTATACATAATTTTGAATTAACCGAGTTTGAATTAACGAGGGACTACTGTATCAACCTACCAAAATACCCATCTATACTCCCAAGCTTCCGCCTCGACTCAGATAAGTTAATTTTACTAATTTCATGATGTCTAGTGTAGAGTAGGGATGCACACGTAATTTTGAAAATATACTTAAGAAAAACGAGCCCATTATTGATCCGATATTGTTGACAATGAAATTTCCATGTTTCCCGACCAATATACATTCTTGCTAAATACATCAATAAGGAATTGTACGTGCCAGTTACCAACCACAACGGTGCAAGTGGAAAGTAAAGCAGTTCTAGTCATAATAACCTGCTTTAAATTATGACTTAATAATAACACAAATAATTGATGCATACATCTTGCAGCAGTACTCAATTTATTTTTAATGAAGTCAAGCATTAAAGATGTTTGTGTTCAAAACATTAAACGCAAGATAGATTCAAGTGGATAGGTTTATTGTTCGATGAGTGAGCTAACTGAATAGTTACAAGTCGTAGCAACAAGAAAAGAAGTCCATTTGCAAGTCACAACTTATTCGTGCAGGTAGAAATCTTATCGTCACAAATATCAGCAATATCATAGCAATAGATAACATTTGACGGTTGAAACACACACATTTCCTGTTTACGCAACAACTGTGACTGCAAAGTGACAAAGAATCCAATCTTTACTGGGAAACGCGAAAACGCATGATGACCAAATGAGTCAATTGTTGGAATGAGAAGAAGATGAGAGAAGAGGAAGTGTATTTTAAACACTGACCGTGACAGTAGGTGATAATTTCTCTGATGTCAATAACACCTGGATAACAATCACAGCAAAAGTTTGGCCAATACCTTAAAAGCGGTAGGAAGACTGCCCAAGACCAAGATGAAAGATAGATTACAGATGGTACCAAGTTCTAACAGATGTTGAAATGAAGGCACGTGAATGGAGCGGCGAGTTATGCCGACTGCAGCCTGCAACGTTCCCGCACGGGCGCTCGGTCCACTTCCGTTCAAATTAAACGGCCAGAATACTCGACTCGAAAATCATGAAAAACTCGCTCGCAATCGGTCGAGTACCAACTACTCGACTCGAGTTTTCGAGTACTCGCACATCCCTACTAAACATTGATAATAGACGGTAATACTGACTTGGTGCATCCCTACTGTACACATACTGTACATATTTTGCCTTTTGGAAAACAGTGTTGAAAAGTGAGTTCATAGTTCCTCAAAAATATTTAAATGAAGTTGCATCTATTACCATGGCTGTTAATCGGGTAGCCTTGCAACAAGAATCTTTCTGCAGAGATTTTACTAAGTTGTTTCTTCACGATATGAAAACACAGACAAATATTAGAAGTTGTCTAAAAGTTTATTCTCAACAACAACTACAGTTTAGAAATGATATGGGAGTCGATTTCCATCCACAAAACCCTTTGGTTCAGGACTAAACATGAAACCAGACATAAGAGAAGGGCTGCAAATATAGGGGCGGGGGAGTTGTTAAAAAAAAGTAATTTATAAATTTACAAATAGACTTAGTAATCCACACAGAGCCATGTTCAAACTAACTTTAGTGGGCTTCCAACAGAAAAACAAACAAAACACTCCAAATATGTACTACTAAGATCCTTCCGCAAATTCGCAATATTTCCTTACAAATTGCATTACGTGAATTCTGTCAAAAAGATTGCACACGGCAAAACGCAAACCAAGTTTATGAACAAGTTGCCATGTTACTTGTTAATGAATTATGTGAGTCATTTCTTGTACGATTATGTCTGCTGTGAGATATGGTACAGTCATTAATCAATTGATTGTAATTTTACGAGATCCAAAAATCAAGAAATTACTTTGACCAGCATGTGGAACGATGGCATTGCTCAGCACACTTAGCATTTTAAGTCCGGGAATTGTACTGCACCATTTAGCGTGAATTGCAGGACTGTGTTAAGGTGCCTCGATAAATACTCGACATGCATATCTGTAACCTGGGTACATATTGAAAACAAGCAAAGCCACAGGACACACTCAAGTGGCAGAAGCAAGTTAGTAATCTAAGAAGAAATGGATGGTGGTACTACCTATTAGATGGCATTACGAGCTTGACGCTCCCAACCGCGAGAGGCGTACTGCAAACAAAACCACATGTTCAGAACACTCTCCACTCGTCAGGCGACGTACTGTGCTGTGATACCAATAACTATAACCTTACCTTGTAGCATTTTGTTCCAATATTGCATATCTATTTAATGCAAGCAATATATGCTAACCATGACAGTTCAATTGTTTACATTGACATGTATACCTCTTTCAGTACTATAGACTAAATTTGAAATTACTAAATTGTCACCAGTTATGTGTATACAAATAAAACATCTTGGTTTTGACAGAGATAACTGATGGAGGGAAAATTCCTTACATTCACAGTTATAACAATCATCTAACAGTTAAGGTATTGTAGTGATAAAGGTATCATAGTGCAAAGTAAAAAATCAATTGCAGCAGTTTACCAATCTTACTTGCATATACTCTTGAGCATGTTTCATTTAAGATGCAAAAAAAGTCTTGTGCGTTAAATCATACACACATCTTCACTATTAGTTTACATTCATGTATATTGTAAGGTTACAACCTTCATCAAATATTTTTTAATGCAAAATAGAATAGTTAAAAATAAAAAAAAAAAACACTTACAGCATTCCTTGACTAAAGTTAATTCACTTTAAAACTAGTATTGGAAGCTTTAGTCCAAGTTTTCCAGGAAACCAGCAGATGGCTTAGTAATGGCATGATTTGATATGGTTATTGGTAGCACCTCACAGTAATGAGAAATAACATAAGACAATTACATGCATAAACACTCAAATGTTGGCATCAACAAAATGCAGTCCAAAAGTTCAACAGTAGCAAGTTCTATTATTTGGGTTAAATCTAGATGTGCACACACAATATTATTCTCGGCAACACATTTCAGATGAGTTCTGGATAACACAAATGCAGGCGTACCCAGAACTCATCCACAGGCTGCTAAAGACTTCACCCACATCTCACAAACATGTCCTGTGCAAACAGGCAGATGTGAATGATTCTGAAAAAGGTTTTGTATTTTAGTATTAACATGCTGTCACAAAAACAAACACATTCCTGTCAATTTGTCGTTAGTTGTCTACATAAAAAAAACCAAACACATTAGACTAAACAGAAATCTGAAAGACAAAATATTAGCAGAGGTTAGAGAATCGAAAATTCAGACGATTATCAAATGCCAATGGTGTTGAATGTAGTTGTTTTAAAGGTTTGTAATATAACTGAAACCGACTGAAGTGAAACCTTGCCTTATATATATATGTGATGTACATTTCACCATATTTCAAACAATTGTTCATGGATTTTGAAATATTGTTCATAATACCTTGTGATGGAAATTAGTATGATTGAAGCTAAAAGTGGTGATCATATACGAGTCTTTCAAGAACACACGCTTGTAAATGTAAGTATAGGATCAAGGTTTCACTTAGCACAAATTATATGTAATTTTAGACAAATCTTTAGTAAAGCCATGATATCAAAGCATAAATTTAAAGCATAAATGTTATGATTACGAAGCACAAGTTTCGAAGCCAATTAAAACGTTACAGAAGGTTATAAGATTTAAATCATGCCTATAGGTATGTATCTTTGCTATCGCGTTTTATTACGTTAGATTCAAAATAACCAATATGTTCTTTGATTTTTTTTTTTTGGATACCTTCTTTAGATTACTTGATCAGACTTTTCCTGCGTAGGTTGTTAAAGAATCGGAATTGTAGCCGCAGAGTTAAATCTTTCCGTACTGTTGATAATGAAAAACAATTATGTACTGTTGTTTAAATGTGGTGGCTTTGAGGGGGGGAGGGCTCCACTAGACTCAAACTGTGGAGCTGTGACATACAATACACTTCATTACAAGGACACAAGGTTAATACATAACCCTAGTACAATTTATCTCTTTAAAAATATAATGTTTGGAAGATGCAAGTTAGCTTGTTACCTTTACTTTTCACATTTTGACAAAATTACAATACTCTAGATCTACACTATTTGTACAAATAAAAACTAGTCTGCCCTAGTGCCCCAGTCAACTGATTGAAACAAAACGATGAATGCCTACATGTTTTGTTTGTTTTTTTACTAATAGTAGACATAAAAGAGATTTTGTGAAATATTTTTAAGAAATCCCATTGGCCCAAACATCTACTACTAGACTTTCGAGCAAACAAGAAGAACCATCATATTATATACGACAATAAAGTAGAATGCATTAGTTACACTAAGTTAGGTTATTTATGTTATGATTGATTCACTAGTGCATAAAAGACATTATCCAAACATCTGCGAAAGACATCATTCCCGGAAATGTATTTAAAGCATTTTCGTTAATCACAGAGATGTTAGAAAATGTTACTCGACTTTTGTTCACTCAAAATCGGATGTAATTTGTTTGTTTACTATCCAGAACAACCTTAAGTTAATTATAAGGGTATATGGCAGACTGAAACTCGGGTCTGGCTTAGGCTTATCAGTGCCCACCAAATCAGTCCAAGTTGTTAATTGGCTTCTCAGAAGTCAGGATGGAATGGTGCTATCAAAAGGTATAAACATCTCACTGTGCAGTAGACTGGTAGGTCACAACAGATTTAGAATCCCTAGACTGAAGTCATACAAAACACTAAATCTATATTTTCTAATGTCAGACATTAAGAGTACATTGTTTAAACCATATAAAGGAAAAACAAATTTGTTGGTGTAATTTTGGGCAGGTGGTAGTACATATTGTTGCTCGAACATAGAAACAACACGTTTAAGAGACCAACATGTTTCAGAGGGAGATTTATTTTTTAGTACAAAGGTTTGTTGCCAGCTAAGTTCTAAGCCATTTTTTTTCAATAGCTTTTTGTTTAATTAATGATTTTTTTAAATTGGGTGTAAATTTGGTATTATTTTAAAATAGTTTTAACACTGAAAAGGCCAATAATATGTACAAAGTACCAGTCTCTGCTTCCTAAGCCATCTTTTGTGAACATTTCACAAGTTACTTCATGATCGTACGTTTAAAACTGACTGCGTGGGGGTGATGGTCCAACTAGCACGCTGTGAGTGCTACAATGGGGAGATTCTTCTCTCCAATTCTGCCCGTAAAAACTCGCCATCAAATCCAAAACCTTTCATTTCAGTTGTTTATAAAGTGCGGAGACCGACTGTGCCGTGGTTGACACTACGTGGCGCGAGGTGGGGTTGTTGCGGGGGATGAGTGCTTAGCCAATAGCGCGTCAGTAGCAAGGTCACGCCAGCGAGCGACAGAGGGCTACGAGGCCAGTGGAGGGGGGGATCTACACACTACGTGGCGCGAGATGGGGTTGTTGCGGGGGATGAGTGCTTAGCCAATAGCGCGTCAGTAGCAAGGTCACGCCAGCGAGCGACAGAGGGCTACGAGGCCAGTGGAGGGGGGGATCTACACACTACGTCGCGCGAGGTGGGGTTGTTGCGGGGGATGAGTGCTTAGCCAATAGCGCGTCAGTAGCAAGGTCATGCCAGCGAGCGACAGAGGGCTACGAGGCCAGTGGAGGGGGGGATCTACACACCACGTGGCGCGAGGTGGGGTTGTTGCGGGGGATGAGTGCTTAGCCAATAGCGCGTCAGTAGCAAGGTCACGCCAGCGAGCGACAGAGGGCTACGAGGCCAGTGGAGGGGGGGATCTACACACCACGTGGCGCGAGGTGGGGTTGTTGCGGGGGATGAGTGCTTAGCCAATAGCGCGTCAGTAGCAAGGTCACGCCAGCGAGCGGCAGAGGGCTACGAGGCCAGTGGAGGGGGGGATCTACACACCACGTGGCGCGAGATGGGGTTGTTGCGGGGGATGAGTGCTTAGCCAATAGCGCGTCAGTAGCAAGGTCACGCCAGCGAGCGACAGAGGGCTACGAGGCCAGTGGAGGGGGGGATCTACACACCACGTGGCGCGAGGTGGGGTTGTTGCGGGGGATGAGTGCTTAGCCAATAGCGCGTCAGTAGCAAGGTCACGCCAGCGAGCGACAGAGGGCTACGAGGGCAGTGGAGGGGGGGATCTACACACCACGTGGCGCGAGGTGGGGTTGTTGCGGGGGATGAGTGCTTAGCCAATAGCGCGTCAGTAGCAAGGTCACGCCAGCGAGCGACAGAGGGCTACGAGGGCAGTGGAGGGGGGGATCTACACACCACGTGGCGCGAGGTGGGGTTGTTGCGGGGGATGAGTGCTTAGCCAATAGCGCGTCAGTAGCAAGGTCACGCCAGCGAGCGACAGAGGGCTACGAGGCCAGTGGAGGGGGGGATCTACACACCACGTGGCGCGAGGTGGGGTTGTTGCGGGGGATGAGTGCTTAGCCAATAGCGCGTCAGTAGCAAGGTCACGCCAGCGAGCGACAGAGGGCTACGAGGCCAGTGGAGGGGGGGATCTACACACCACGTGGCGCGAGGTGGGGTTGTTGCGGGGGATGAGTGCTTAGCCAATAGCGCGTCAGTAGCAAGGTCACGCCAGCGAGCGACAGAGGGCTACGAGGGCAGTGGAGGGGGGGATCTACACACCACGTCGCGCGAGGTGGGGTTGTTGCGGGGGATGAGTGCTTAGCCAATAGCGCGTCAGTAGCAAGGTCACGCCAGCGAGCGACAGAGGGCTACGAGGGCAGTGGAGGGGGGGATCTACACACCACGTGGCGCGAGGTGGGGTTGTTGCGGGGGATGAGTGCAGCCAATAGCGCGTCAGTAGCAAGGTCACGCCAGCGAGCGACAGAGGGCTACGAGGCCAGTGGAGGGGGGGATCTACACACCACGTCGCGCGAGGTGGGGTTGTTGCGGGGGATGAGTGCAGCCAATAGCGCGTCAGTAGCAAGGTCACGCCAGCGAGCGACAGAGGGCTACGAGGCCAGTGGAGGGGGGGATCTACACACCACGTGGCGCGAGGTGGGGTTGTTGCGGGGGATGAGTGCTTAGCCAATAGCGCGTCAGTAGCAAGGTCACGCCAGCGAGCGACAGAGGGCTACGAGGCCAGTGGAGGGGGGGATCTACACACCACGTGGCGCGAGGTGGGGTTGTTGCGGGGGATGAGTGCTTAGCCAATAGCGCGTCAGTAGCAAGGTCACGCCAGCGAGCGACAGAGGGCTACGAGGCCAGTGGAGGGGGGGATCTACACACTACGTGGCGCGAGGTGGGGTTGTTGCGGGGGATGAGTGCTTAGCCAATAGCGCGTCAGTAGCAAGGTCACGCCAGCGAGCGACAGAGGGCTACGAGGCCAGTGGAGGGGGGGATCTACACACCACGTGGCGCGAGGTGGGGTTGTTGCGGGGGATGAGTGCTTAGCCAATAGCGCGTCAGTAGCAAGGTCACGCCAGCGAGCGACAGAGGGCTACGAGGGCAGTGGAGGGGGGGATCTACACACCACGTCGCGCGAGGTGGGGTTGTTGCGGGGGATGAGTGCTTAGCCAATAGCGCGTCAGTAGCAAGGTCACGCCAGCGAGCGGCGCTGCCTCGTGACTGAAGGCTAAGCGTTCGCGTACCGACAGTTGTACACGGGGCCAGTGGGGGGAGGCATTAACTATCTACACACGAATTTTGGTGCGAATCGGCGCCGAGTCCGAGAGAAGGCCCGAATGGCATCATCTTAAAAATATCTGTTGAAACATGTGTGAATTACCAAGTTGTATAGTAAGACCTTGGTTATCATTACTGTGAAATTTAGTGATTGACTGGTACGTACAATTGTTCAAAAAAGTACAAAACGATAGTCAAAAACTTGAAACATGACCATGAGGAACGAAAACCTATTTACAACGTCATCTCAAAATACACGTACAATATAAAGACTGAAACAAGCCTTCTAACGTAACGTTTCTTCTTTTTGAGGAATCTACTCCTGCTCGATTCGCAAGGCACGGGTGCCAACTTCAAACTTCACTACTCAATGCCATCTCTTATAAATAGTCATTGATACGTTAAGTCTATGCACAATTGTAGTAGGCTTGTCTCCTTCCTGTTTGCTTGTTGGCATAATACTTTCAATTGTAGTGAATCAAGACAATTTGCATTAGTTGTTTTAATACTGCTAATAGGCTCGAGCAGCAGAAGAGTTCCTTGGAAGAGTTCAGTTGCCATGGGATGGATTATTACTTGATTAGTAAAATGTCTTAAATCCCTGCATTCGTAGAAAATAAACACTGATGATAGAAAACTCGAGATTTCAAAAGCTTTTTGGGAACTGATCCACGACTCGTGGCTTGTTCCTCTAGTGGGTTCATTACTGCTTTGGATTCCCGGTTCGGGCTGGGGTTTTTAACTTTGGAACTTGACTTTAAAGTGTGAGTATATACCGGTGTACATGTAAACGGTGACTTCGGAGCCGTCATAGCAACGAAGCACATAATGAATGGTATGTCACCCATTGAAAATCAGTTGTAACCGAGGGGGTCGCCTATAAATACAAAATTATTTTACTGATTTTAATTTAATCTATTTCAAGTAGGTCACCTGATGAAAATGTGTTAATTGAATGCATAGTAATTCACAAGAATAGTAATGTCTTATGAATCACCGTGTCTATTGTTTGTTAGATGCTCTCTTTGATAGCAATAACCAACTAGACCCACTATCATGCACAAGTCAAGTGTGCAGCTAGGATGGCAACACTATCTTAAGTCTGTGTTTGGCTGTTTTAACAAATTTAGTACAATACAAACATGGCCACCAACATAGTGGCCCATAGTTGGACAACGGGCCGACTAGAGTAGCAATCAACCTCAGAAGTGTAACAAAAGAAAACACATTGATGTTCACGATTAAGAGAATAACAAACCAGCTTGGCAGTCATAGCATATCAACACCTCACATTTACAATATTAAAAGAGAATAAATTGTACCAGGATGAAGCAATCAAGTAGCAAGAGGGTTTGGGTATATTATAATAGTCCCCCCACAGTCAGCCAAGATGCTACTATGTACACATCTTACTCACACTCAACGTACGCAACATTACTCTCGGGTGAGAATCTGAAATGCGTTCGCCCCAGATCCGATTGCAATGTTGAACTTTGCCTTAATTCGACAATCTAGATGTAGACGGGAAAAGGACGGAAGATAGAGAAAGAGAAGAGTTACAAGAAACATCACATAGAAAAGAAAACACAATTAAGCAGAGCTTGTAGTACATAAGAGAGACAGAAACACGAAAGGAAATAGTGTTTATAAGTTAACTCCAAACATTAGTATTTAGTACTAGGAATACTGTATTACAATAGGCCTAGCATTGTGTATAAGAAGAAAGGATGGTAGCCTAGAGACTACCTAATCTGCTAAGTGGTGTGCACAATATATTCAACCCCTATTCACTGTTGTAAATAAGTGTAAAACAAAAACGCAAACTTTCATATCTCGTATGAAATTTCAAACAATTTACTTTTCAGATAAATTATACCTCTACCAAATAACAGGGCTTAAGTGTCAAACACATGTCCTTAGTGCTTATGTTGGAATTGGTGAAATAAGACACAAGAAGTGAACCTTCTTTCGCCTGCAGTATAAATCTTTGATCATAACAATATTTAAGTGCAGATATAGCTTTTCATATGTCAGCTTTAGGCAGACTATGGAACCCACTTTTATTACAAGGATGTTTCTTATATTTGCTAATTAACCTCATCTATCGTCTAAAGTAAATCACGTGGAGCTAGAAACCTGATTGGTTTATGTAAAAGGTGGTAATGTCGGTTACAAGTGTGGATTGCTTAAGAACCTTACCTCCGCAACATGCAGATGAAAGCTTTGTCCAAACTACGGAGATAATATATGTAGTACTACGTAGCTACTAAGTGTGTTTTGAAAATATGAGAACAAGAGACTGACTTGCCATGAAGGAGAGCAAGGAAGACAGCTACAGATGGAGATAACCTGCTCCTATGCCAACAAAATATTCACTAAACTGTATGCCTTAATTTTTGCAAAGTGACTGACAGAAATGTCAAACATAAAAAATGTAGTATCAGCGAGCCGCTGATAGCTACCATTAGAAAGCAAGTAAACACGTGAGCACACCAGTACAACACTTTCCTATTAGACGGCACAACTTGTCACACCACACAGCAGAAATAAAAATAATAATAGATGGTAACGGACTTATTAACGTACATATGTTGATCCCAAGATTTGAGACCACATACATTTATTGAACTGTCCTAAGCTGCATAGCTCGGACCAACCAAAATGTACTCGTATTATGCAATGGGGCCCGAGTGAATATACATGGGAACAGCAAGAAACTACCCACCCTTCTTATGTACGACAGTAGGCTCATATTGTTCCTTTCAGTATGAACTTTAAGTAGATTTCTTTAGTATGATGCAATCCTTTGATATTATTTCTGCTGTGTGGTGTAACAAGTTGTGCCGTCTAATAGGAAGGTGTTGTACTGGTGTGCTCACGTTTTTACTTGCTTTCTTACGGTATTGTTGGCTAGTTGTGATCAAATATTATTACAGGTTCCTTCCTTGGAGGTGTTATAAAACATTTGTTTTGTGGGAGAGGCTTGCAAGTAACAATCTAAAGATGAGTACAATAGTTTGTTCCAAATTGACCTCATCATCGAAATGATGTTTAGTAATAAGTTAGTCCCTACCATCGCGGCTCCTCCCCTTGCCATCATGAATTGACTTGGGACTTCTGCACTCCCTTCTAAATTAGATGATGCAGGTTTAAAAGAAATTGTTTGTGTTGATCCACATGCAAACTCCGCAATTTGTCACCGCATCTTCAGGGTTAGATTTGGATATGTCTATTGAAGCGTTATAACATGTTGAAATTCATAAACTCGTTTGTTCTACGTGCTTCTTACATTTGCATTGTGTATCTAAATTATAAATAACATGTAAATTACACCCTCACATAACTATAGAATATTCTTTGTTTGGTATTACTATTAAGTGTAAACTTTTCTAACAACAAACTAAATCTATGATATTTGGGTAATTGTGAAGAAATGTCTACTGGCTGTGTTAAGAAGGAGGCGTACTCTCAGTACACAAATCGCACGAAATTTCCATTTTTAAAATTACATCTCAAGAACGCTACTCGAAATCGAAAAACTGAGGGCATAGCACACTGTGGTTTGGAAAGCCCTAAAGACAATGATAAATATATCATATTATTATCAGTAGGATAGTTATTTTGATTATCAAATCCATAATAATTAATTAGTAATGAAAATTGAATACAAATAAGGAAATAATAAACATACTGATTATAATGTTAGATACAATTAGCATTCAGTAGGATGTAGGGCTTACGAAACCACAGTGCGCTATAGGCCACTCAAAATAGACTAGATGCAATCTGGTGACAATGAGGAGATTACTCATGAAACCATCAATGGCGCAGATAAGGAGGTAGCTTAGCAAGAGTCTCCTATGCCCCCACGTGTAGCATTCTGGAGATATAATAGATACCCTTACCAGTTAATAACTGAAAGAAGAGAGCACTATCATTATCATAACTAAGGATAACCTTAGAAAAGAAAGAAAGGTCTCTATCACAAAGTTGTTGTGCTCACTTACATTACCTTGATTCCGACAATTACAACAGGTTTCAAATGATTACCTGTGAGTGAGTAGAGACAAGTGATGTGTTGCCCATGTGTTTTAGAACATTTGTTTGCATTCATTATTGTACTCATAAATGAATAAATGATACAATGCAACAAACTGTGATGTTGACAAACAAAAAACATGCAAAAATCCCTACTCAAAACAACAAATTAATAGAAACGTCAGCGATATGTTCTAAGAAATTAAAACAACTTCTAAAAATATCATGTTTACCGATTACGTCGAAGATATCCTTTATACAGTACAAGCTTCTCCTTTCAGTGGCAATTAGAGAAATGCACGGTGTTACTTTGTTGGGATCTGTCCATGTATTTAATATATTAGAAGATGGAACTATGATTAATGATATTTATTTACACATCAAACACATCAAAAATGAAAATCGTATGTTTCTGGTGTCCAATATTACAGTAGTTTAGAATTGTAGTGCTAACAGTTCCATATACAAGGGAAGTCAGCCACTAATTATGTCCACCGACTGTCAATGTGACCCACAACATCAAGCAAACACATTGCAGATTATGTTTTAAAAGCCTAAAACACAAAATTACTTTAGATAAATACATTTTCCCTGAAGTAAATTAAATACAAGAAAACACTAGGTATATACATATATTTAAATCTACAGGTGCTA
This sequence comes from Isoperla grammatica, assembly GCA_945910005.1. NCBI lineage: Eukaryota > Metazoa > Arthropoda > Insecta > Plecoptera > Perlodidae > Isoperla > Isoperla grammatica. Next base: position 44,380,712 of record OX246746.1, read on the forward strand.
TATATAATACAAAATGCTACCAACATGTATCTCTACCACTAGGAATAGTAAGTGGGGCTGTATAGGCTAATCCAACCTTCGAAGAGCCACGGCTGCGGGAACCAGCAAAATTATCCGAACACTAAAATTTCCCAGCAATGAAAAATAGTTTTAACAATTTAAATACAAAAACTCTAAATCACTAGTATAGCCTACTGCAGATGTTATTAATAATTGGTTGCTTGGCTCGTTTAATGAACATCATTTTGGTGATGCACCTGCATCTTGTGAATATTGAGTCACGATGATGCGTCGAGGTTTTATATAGGTTGAATATGTTTCTTTGCAAATACTGTAGCAAAATATTAGTCTAGTGCAGGCCTGCCACCAGGGAAAAAATTAAATCCTGTTGGAGTGGGTCAAATATCCTGAAAATATCCATAAATTTGAAATTTACATTTTTAATCGATCTCGGCAAGTCTAATATTAAAAAAACATACTTTTTACTAGGGATGTCGTAGGGTACCTGGGTTACCCGGATCCAGAAATTACCCGAATTCTTTTTTTGGATTCAAATCTCAATCAGGTAGTAATATTTTGTAAAAAAAAAAAAATACGCGACGATATTTTTGCAACTACTTTCCTTGAAGCTACAGTGAATTCCCGCTTGTGGGCGAGGCAAGCTGGTCGCTGAGTAGTACGCGCTGTCATTACTGCGGGCGAGTTCTGTGTTACCTCACAGCTGTTCACGCCTACTTCACGGAGAAAATTACTACGCGCGGACTATTTACCGGCCTAAAAGTCGATAACGTCATGGACTTCTTTATCGATCGCGTTCAAACATTAATATTACCCGCAAAATTCAATATTTTCGAAAAATCCGTAAATGACTGTAAAAATCCTTCCACCCCAAATATCCATAAAAACGGCAGGCCTGGTCTAGTGGCATAAAGAACTCTTACTATATATGTATACATAGCAAAAAATCTTAGAACTATCTTTAGAAATAGAAAAATGTTATTTTCTTCATATTCAAACATTGTCAACTCTACCAATTTCAAATATTATTTAACATACAAAATTAGATTTAGGCTAAGAAATGTTATGAAGTTATTTTGAAGAGCCAATAAATCATATAGGCCTATGCAAGTATATGCATTATGCAATTAATAACATAAGTACTAAAATGATAATTACTTTCAAATGTGGAAGCATTGGTGTGATATCGGAATGTGTATTTGCTAAAAAGCTTCATTTTTCCACCGAAAGTAGTGAAAGAATCTAAAACACTCGAGTTCTCTATTCAATAAGAATGTTCAACTACATTCTTGAAGAAAAAGGTCACTGAAATGCTGTGATAAGTATTTGCTTCGGTCAAGTGACAATAACTATCTTGAATTACATAAGATTCTTCAGAGCCCTGACTAATATTTTACTGTATGCAAAGAGCCAAGGACACATTTTCAACATGTAAGCAACCACTACGTCACAAGACGCAGTTGTGTGACCAACAACAACATTTTAGTCATTAAAACAATTTCCAGTACATATTAAGGATTCCAGCTACAAGTTTGCAATTTTGAGTTTTTGCGGTCAATAAAAAAAAAAAGTAATACGTAACCATTTTTACAATGTATGCAAATCTTTGTGTTGTGATATATTTTCTAGTTTCCCAAGGCTCATGGTAATCAGCACCAGGACATTTATTCTCCTTCTAAAGCTCTGCAGGCAGATTGAACCTTCAGGTACCAGCATTAGGTTAATAAAGCACTGCAAGGTGTTCACGTGTACACGTATTATCACTATAGATAGAGTACAGTAGTCTAGAGAAGAGATGTATTTCAAGTGCTTTGCTACAAAAGTAAACTGCTAATACACAGAAACAAAGTACACAAGAAGGAAAGTCCAAAGTAAAGTACAGGGGTGAACAGTCATGCCAGACAGTGTCTATGGATGGAGATAGGTACACTTAACGTCGCGAGTACTGGCAAGTGCATAGTATACAAATACGATATGCTTTCACTGACGAGTGTTAGGACACTTCATTCGAGAAATGTTTAAATGCGACGGAAGAGTTTTAAACAAAAAAATAAACTTAAGAGTTGAATTTTCTTTGTTGTTACGCAGGAAGTCCGTAGGATAGACATTAAATAAATAACTTATCAATTATGAGGTCTGTATTGGATGTAGGCCTATGTCTGTCCAACCTAGGCCAGGTTGACGCAAGACATCGACAATCTATGCAATCACTATGCAGCTCAGAGCCTTCTATTGGTAAACTCACAACGCACAAACTGCAGGAGAAGAACTGCAGTTATATACGGATACACCTAAAAATGATAATTGTGAATGAGACGTCTTGTCAGCATGCTAATTATGCAAATTTTGAATTGCGAAATAACGCGATTCGGAGCTTTAACCACGAAATCCACGAAATATCTGAGTATTCACGAAATAAGACTAAAATAACGAAAAACTGTTAAATATTGACCAAACGTATGTTTTAATTTTTTTCTAAACTTGCAGAATTAAAAATGTGAAGGAAATAAATACAAAGTCTATTGTGTATACACACGAATGACTAGTAGTTGATTAAATAATGTATTTTTTCTTGTTATGCGTCTTATAAAAATAACACCGACAAAACGCGAAATTTACAACTTGACAAAACGAAATTTGAGAAAAAATAAAACCATTTCCATAGGGCTCTTATCAATTAGAATTAGCAAATGTAAATAATATGAAGACTCTCTTTCAAATTCACGTTTAAACGTCGTTTTAAAATGAGGTTAAACGTTTAGGATTTAAGCACTTTTTCCCATCCCCACGTTTGATGCTTTTAGTATGCATTTAATCGTGGCAGAGTTCCTATCAAATAAAATACATACCTTGGTTCCAGAACCTCTAACAAATAAAAATACTAAATAATTGATAAGTTAGATACTTAAATCACATAGATACAAAACGGAATCAGCTATATACATATAATAATATTTAAACCAAACAATCTCTAACCTTTGAACTAAAGATAGAGTCGATGCCAATAAAATTATTTGGGCAACAATAACTTAAGCATTATGTGCCCTAGGACAATAATAACAAAATGATTTTAAACTAGAATCCGGACTTAACATAGAAGCATGCAATTACTTGAAAAATCTGTTACTTTAGGCTAAAAAATGTTTTTAAGAAACATTCCGTATAAAAATATATAAATATATATATATTTTGGTAAAGAAGCTCCTGTTTAACTGGTTTCACAAACAATGTATGACAATATATAATGCTGTCTTAAATCCCATGAAGAACATTACTATGCCCGCCCAGTACTCTCGAGCTTAGGGAAACAGTAGTACTTATAATCAGAGAGGAAGGTGGTAGGCATTGTTCAATAGATATGTAACACCGAATAATCATACGAAAACCTTAACAAAAATATCAAACCAAACAATGCATACGATGCCACCAACTGGCACTACTTGTTTACAAGTCTGAAAGAAATGTACCCATTAACACAACAAACGAGGGTAAACCCAATCCACTGGATGGCGACACAAGTATAGAAATCTGTGCACTGTTACCTCTTGCGCTACCATACACCCATATCCCTACCGACTATTCCAAACTAAAACTGCAGTGCTTGACCAGGGCCATTTTAGCCACTCCGCTTTGCAGAGGAGCTAGTATCACCTGTTTAAAATAAAATGTAGCATTATGGACCTGAATCCATCATATATTTTTTTACAAAGTCAGAGAAAATTAAAGAAATATACAAATATACAAGTCCTAGGCAAACCTAGTAGAAAACCAAACGGAAAATGATGATTATAGGCCTATATGGACAAATTAAGTACAGTGAAACCTCTATGCATAATTTCTCAAACAATACATTTCTGCAACCATCGCTTATTTTAAATACTTCTGCTGAAAGTGGTACAGTACAGTAGGCCTACTAGATATTTAAAATGTTAAAATTAAATTTATCCATTGTTTCTCGCAATGTAGTTTTTCTCCATTGAAATATACTATTTTCTAATCCCAAATCAATATTTACTTTGATTAATTGATTTTCAATATGACTTTTACCGATTGAAAGCAATTGGATAATTTAATACTTCTTGGGAGCTATCGTTCAGTAAATTTGTATTGGAATGTGAGCGTACTTAGTAGTATCACACATCACACGCACTAAACTCATCTGCTAAGGTAACTAGTCCCCCTTGCATTGTGCTCCAGTGGTCCAAATAACAAAAATCTCCTAGGGCCATTAATCAACTATGTGTCCAGGGCCCTGATTCTCTATGGTCAACGATACAAGGTGATCACCGGTTTTGGTCGTTATGAGAAGGCTGTGACCCAATCACAGCCATCCATTCGCCTTCCGTAACGACAGAAGCCAGTGAGAAATTTACCACAGATTTAGAGAATCGGGCTCCTGGTCCAATTAGGTCCTAGACCTATTCCTCCTAGGCCGGGAATTTCCATGACGTGTGTCGCCTACAAGTTACAGCCCGTATTTAAATAATTATAGTTCCCTTAAGCTTAAGTGGCGGCCATTGAAACCATATAAATTTCCGTTATATTGACTTGTATTATCGACAGCTTACAATGCGATATGAACTTCGTTTGAAAATATTTTCAGTGACAACCCTGGTATAATTTGATTTTGCTGATGAAGTACTATATTTAAAATAAATGTGGATGCATAGAAGCAAAAACCAAAATAAATGTTGTATGTTAAAGGTCTAGAAATGTGCTAATTGGAACTTTTGGGGTTTTTTCCCCCAACTCCATGTTGATTCATGAAAAATGCATTGAGATTTCACTGTTCAAGTAAATAAATATTTCGAAAATGTATAAGGATATAGATATGAGCTAGATGATTTGATAAGTTTGGCACAAAGCATAGCAAGTTTGCACCAACGACTCGGTGCTCTCTACAGCATCCTGGGACCCTGGAAACAGGCTAATAGGAACAAAAGATATTGAACTTGAACATCATAACTGAAACCCCATGTTAAAACCATGAAGCCACACACCACAGGCCAAGTTGTGATACCTCATTATCAAGTACAATGCCTAACACAATGTCAACATGGCATTAAATTAAAACCCTTACATAAAAAAATAGAAACATCCCAAAACTCACAAACTAGAACATTATTGTAAAGCCATGAATTATGCAAAACAACACACAGCTTTGGCTATTGGCTACATTTTATGCTGCATTTAATTAATACAATTTATAATCAAGAATGCAACAAAATTCTACAAAAACTGCAAGAGGGGTGAATGGGCACCCACATAAATGCACTTAATCTAGTTTATACGCGACCGATATAGATTAATTAGGGGTGTGCGAGTACTCGAGTTTTCGAGTCGAGTGAGTTTTTAGTACTCGACTCGAAATTCACATATTACTACTCGACTATCGAGTTTTTTTCGAGTTTCGATTATTGCGCGATATATCGCTGGAGATCGTCAAAACGCTGTTTATACTACACTGAAGTGAGCGTTGGAGGCGGAGCTTAAGTTGAAGCTGCATACGTAAGCCCCGCCCAAACATCCGGTGGGGCTACGAGACATTGTTGGAACATCATTTCCTCTAGATATCTTCTTCAATGGCTGGCCTGTTATTTTGAAGGTTATCTGTTTTTTGTATCGTGTTTATTTTTGCGGCTACTATGAAAGTCAATTGTGGAAGTAAAACAAGTTGTGCTAGGCATCTTCTGATCTACGCAGAGTATATTAAAAAATAAAATGTCTAAGTCTAGCCATACACCAGCTAGGCCTAGGGCTAGGCCAATGTAGGCTGACACAGCTAACACTGAATGGGCCTAGGCCTACAAAATAATAACAAAGGCTAGGCTAAGCACAAGAGCCTAGGTCTAGACCTAGATTAGTGTATTGCATTTGTAACTAAATCCAAACTCACCTTGTAATTCTTTTGGCCTTAAAAATGTCCTAAGTCTAGCCATAGGCCTACATCACCCTAATATCACCCTAATGCCTAATAGGCCTATGCAGGCTAGGACACAGCTAACCCTTCATGAGTGTAGAATGAACTCTGCTTCGAAGTGGTCTGCTACTGACCCAAAGGCCAAAAGAATTACAAGGTGAGTTCAGATCTAGATTTAGTTACAAATGCAAGTTACAAATGCAATAGGCTAATCTAGGTCTAGGCCTAGACTCTTGTGCCTAGCCTAGCCTACCATAGGAATAACCCTAGGCCAGGCCTTGTTGTTGTTTTGTAGGCCTAGGCCTAAGTTAAGATTAGTTACTGTTAACTCAAGACCAAGTTATTAAAAGTAATAAGAAATGTATTCACCTTGTTGTACGATTCTTTCTTATAGGCTACCTATTTCCCAATGAATCCCAGCATATTTAAGTACTTCAATATTTACTACTCGAACTCGACTCGAAAAATTTCTGGTTTTGAACTACTCGAACTCGACTCGAACCAGAAAATTGCTACTCGCACACCTCTAAGATTAATCAACACTAAAGTGGAATCAGCGTTGGGAAACATAGTGGATGAATGGAGCCTCGATCTGTTGTTCCCTCTCAGCTTATGCTCTTTCCACCCCACTCAAACGGCATCTAGAAAACATTGACCCTCACCATTGTTACATTTCAGGTGACCGCATTTCGACTTCCGTAGGCTTTCAAGATTTCTGTAAACCTTTTTATGGCCACTTCTAGCCCCTTCTAGCGTGTACAATAGGGTCAGACTTCATTCATCTACTGTGGTTCCCAAGGCAATTGAACTTTAGATACTGTTATAATTTATTTGATACCTTGATCTTATCCATAAATAGCAGCTAAACTAACTACTGGAACTGGACCATGGTGTGTATCATCACTTGGCCTCGGTATGGGTTTCATTAACTTACACTCGGCAAATTAACCTTACTACTCCCCTCAAATGGTTCAAACAATATTTTTCCAAATAAAAGTAGATCCTATTAAGAAGAACTGATAGGCTAGCTTTCAACGAAAGTCAGTTCCACAACTTTCTGCCGGTAGGTAAACTTACTCCTGTCGATGTTGGATTGTAGGTGGTTGGCGATGCGGTGGCGAGCATCATTGTACTCCAGGTGGAGGCCCAACCTCAGAAGGGTGGGGTTCTGCTCGACAAGGGACGTTATCTCCATCTCTATTTTGTTGCCCAACACTGTCGAGCGCTGATTCGATGCACGGAACTCTTCGATCGAATGGGTGGCTAGCAGAGACTTGACCAGCTTCACGATTACTACGGGACTAATGAAGTTCGTCTCCACACTGGAAAGATCAATGTCATCTTCATTATAGCCAGCTGGTTTGCTAAATGATGAACAAGTGTGTACAAATTAGGAGTGCCCAATGATATCGATAATTCGATACGATATCGATAAAAGAAAAATAATTCGATATCAATATAGAATTAATATATCGTACACATCGCGATATCGAACTTGTGTCTAGTAAGTAGGGATGACTTCGGATCTAATAATTCAGAACCAGATCCTCCCGCGCTGGATCCGGTTCAGAACCGGTTCTTGAACATTTTAATTTTGTTTATATCACATAATATTTATGTGACACTAAGCCTGTTTGTCTTTGACTTTCGTACAATAGTCCCACACAAATGACGAATTCGCTCGTTTCAAGCTACTTGAAGCACTCATTGTCAAGTGTCAACTAATCACTCACGTTGTTTGCGGCACGAAAGACAAAGAGCTACTGGCGTGCAGTAGGGGTGGGTCGACCGGTCAGCCTACATTAGCAGACGACACCGGCGGCGACGATTGTGGTGGCTCGCTGCGCGCTTTTACCAGTGTCGTACCGACAGCATTCGAAAAAAAAGAACCGGTTCCGAACCGGTTTCCGGATATCCGAAGTCATCCCTACTAGTAAGCTAGGCCTAATTGTTAACAAAAAACTATTACCTACGTCATGTCACGCCAATCACAACATCGCTGTTTTGTGTAGATATTTTAAATTTTGAATAGTACAACACACAAATTGACACACGTAATAAGACGTCCAACTCCGGACCGGTCGAACATGGGAACACACCCGAAGTTACCAAGAGGTTGCTGATTTCATGGTTGGTTCTGTAGACAACAACAATAACATGTCAAGATGCCATCATATGAGGTGAAGAATTTGGTTGAGGTTTGGTTTAACATTTTTAACTTCAACAATTACCAATGCGGGTGTAAACTGTGTGGGAATGGAGAGCAAGATAGGAGCCACCTATTTGTATAAAACTAGCAGATGAACATTGACGCAATGCTGAGCGACATGAAGAGGGAGGAAAAGAAGCGTGTCTACTGTCTATACTGGTTGACCAGATCCAGCATGGTAGCATAATAGCCAAATGTGGGCATTTAAGAAGAAGATTCAAAAGTATGCAAATTTAAGTTATTATAATGTCATGCTGAAGACATTAACACATTGGTATTTTAGTAAACACAGAATAGGCCTGGGTAAAAGACGTGTTGCATCATGCGATATTGGCCAAGGAAACCCTGGGCTAGCCCTGTAGCCCTTGAAACATGTATGAGATGTCAAAACTAATTTTAACTTTAAAAGTAGTCCTAGGCAATTTCATTCTTTCACAATATTATTGCATTAGGCCTAGTATAAAGTGGAAGCAGCAATGTGCAGTTTTCATACTATTCTTTATAAAAATTGCATTTTTTATAGGTTGTCAACATAATACATAACATTAAAAAAATCCCATTTTTTTATTGACATCGACATAACGTACACTACGTTTTTGTACTTTTACAGAATTTTGCAGATAATTTACCTTCTACAACAGGATATGAATTAATTTTCATAGCAACCCTGCCTTGAACACGTTTTATGTATGCGCTCGCAAACAATGAACTGCAAACATTTAACAGCTTGAAAAATATGTGATGAAATCAAGCGGTGAGAGGTCATGCTCAACAATGTTACACCAATAATCCGACAATAGTGCATGAAGGTTGTCACTACAGTAAAAACCATATAGCATAATGCATACAGCATACATAATTTACATGAATGTTCAGAGGGAAACCTCAGCTGATACTTTGCACAAATATCCTCAATTCTTGATGTATTTACCAACAACAATTCTCACAGCTGATTACTAATGAATGAGTTGAGAGGGTAACAGATTGTTTGCATTTGTTTAAACGCGAAAGGGTAATCTCACGTTTAAAACTACCGGTACACAACAAAAAAAGTGACTTATCGATCATTATCGAGCAGATCGATACACGCGGACCGCGCAGACGACGCTTATTAGGCCTATACTTCCGCAAATTCTCAAAAAGTGTCTACGGTTTTTGTGAACTAATCGATGAAAGTGTGGATGATGTAGAAGTGGCAGCCAAACAAATGGAAGGGAATCTTCGAGAACCTAGGCCTACGAGATCGCTGACGCATAGACCTAGACCTCCTAGGCCTAGGCCTGGGCCTTCTATGTTCAAAGAGCCTAGCCTAGGCCTACCTAGACCCTGGTCCTAGGCTAGGCCTAGGCCTAGACCAAAGGGAACCTAATCATCAGAGATATTATATTATTATATTCCCTACTGATCATCATGTATTTGGAATCATTTTTAAAACGTGCCATACAACTTAAGTTCAAAATATAATCTTTGCATTATTAACCTCAAAATGGGGAAACACTCGCCAACATGGTCGCTAGGGTTGCCAGATGACAATTATAAAAAATCGGGACATTAGGCGGTACAGCTGGAGGGGGGGGGGGGGGGGGGGGGGCGGTAAAACATATTTTTGGCAATTGCTGAATCGGGAAATACTGTGAGAATCAATTTCATACCACAATCGGTAGATAGGTATGAATGTTGATGATTTACGGCGTGATAAACAAAGGTGAGTTCCGAAGCAGTCACGTTATCACTTAGGGCAGAATCCGGTGGTTTAAAGAAATTTACAAGGGTGTTTTGTTTTGCAGTTATTACATTCATTTTATGAAATTTACCATTTTCATGGTGCTTTAAATCTGACTCTCCTCCGTGGCTTATTGAAAACTCTTTATTACATATCTTGCAATATACTTTTGATGTGCTGTCGTAACTCTTTCGTAGCCAATTATATGTTTTTTCCCAGTCTATGCGGTAAACACACGTGCGCTTACGTTTCTTTGACACTGGTGCACTCGGTCCACTCACACTCTCCGATCCGCTTCCATCAACGTCGTCTGCCGAGTCCGACATAGCAAGCAACCTGACCTGACCTGTCTAATCTAGAGTCTGGATATTACTAATTACAGCTTTCCGCTCTGCACGTTTCTTCCCGTGAAAGCATTGGTAACGTCTACGTAGTATACTTAGACCATATAGGGAGTGGTCTATAGATGGTCTAAGGTAGTATAATTTATTATCTGTGGTAACGTGACTCAGTCAGTCAGTGTTGTGTAGTGCCGTGATTGGTTGTTACGCGTGGATGGGACTGGCGCGCGTGAGTCATAGTCGTAGGTGGAGTGCGGGAGGTGAAAGAGGGGTAGTGAATTGCAGACGACTGACGAGACCACAAAAATGTTATTGTCTTCGCGAGTGGCCGGACATTTTTACTAAGTGGCGAGCCGAGAGAGACCGAAACGCTGATTTTATAGTGAAGTTGCTACATTTTAAAAAATCGGGACAGCATATGGTCCCGATACAAAACGAATCGGGACGCGGGACACAACACCTAAAATCGGGACGGTCCCGATTTTATCGGGACGTCTGGCAACCCCAATGGTCGCACAAAAACAAAAGTGGCCATCTGACAACCCAACTGCAGAACAGATTACACTGTAGTTCTGTTGTTTCTCTTACCTAGTCCTAGGCCTAGCATTTGGCCATGCTTCAAGCATAGCCTATCTCAAGGCCTAAGACCTAGGTCAAGCCTTAGTACTTTCCTGATCTAGATCACATGGCCTAGGCCCAGTTGGCAGAATTTAGCATCTATTGAGCCTTAGACATAGGGAGACAATACTATTGAACAAATTACAGTATATGGTTTTAGGCATAGGCCCAGATAGGCTTAGGCCTCAGGGACAGCTTTTAGGCCAAGGCCTAGCCTAGGTGAACTCGGCGGTAGCTTAGATGGGGTCCTAGGTCTAGTCTGCCTAGTCCTCTACCGGTAGTTATTCCTTTCCTGTATCTTTTTATTATATTCAGGCACTACTCGAAACTCGCGAGTTATTTACTACTCGAACTCGACTCGATTTGGAAAAGTGCTACTCGCACACCCCTACAAATTAGCATATGGTATTAATTATTAACTCTTGGTGGGTGTACTATACCACTCACTTTGTGCACTGTGCTATGCCTTAATTTTTTTTATTTCGAGTAGCATTGTTGAGCGTAATTTAACAAAAAATGAAAATTTCGTGATATTTATGGTGAGAGTAGGCATCCCTCTTTGTTAAGAAGAAAGCTGTCTATACGTGCCTGACATTCAAAATGAAACAAAATTAATACAGCTTTTCCACCAATAGATGATGATTCATTAATCATTATCAATTAGAATTCAAACATGATCACAAATACACCAGTAAATTTGATGTTTTGTAGTCAATTGGTACCTACATAATATAATAATTAGCATTATATTCTTTAATTTTGGTTATTTTCTCCAAGCACTCGACAGGCCACACACATTTTTGGGGCACACGGGTTGGGAGTCACTGCCTATACTTGGGGCCTACTGTTAAGCATTCAAACAAATATCTCCTAGTTTCCAGAGTCCAATTGAAATATCCCTGTACTTTTAGGACTAAAGTTAAGCCCATTATTTCCAGGACGCAGCAAATTATATGCCTGGGTTGGGTACATAGGCCTTAGAATGTTTAAATATTTCTAGCTGGTTTCAAGGAAAAGTACACTAGGCCTACTCCAGCGCATTCCAAGCATCTGGTGCAAACATCAAAGTAACATGTGAAAATCTGATTCTGATCACATCGTTCATAGATCATAGTTCCTCATAATAAATGTTGGGTAACGTGTTACAACAGAATAAATTAAAACTTATGTAGGACGTACTTAGGTACCGTAATTATCTTTTATTTTACAAGTAGCAAAACGTAAATCACGACAAGAGATAATTGTCAGTAATTGGGGGATTGCAGTCTGGGTCACTTACGAGCAACTGCATCACAAAATTAATATCGTTTTAATGTGTATTACTCTTGATATTGCATTGTAAAGTCAAATTGTGTAGTAGGTAACAACTTTTGGATCCAAAAACAAAGTGTGAAGGTTGACATTTTTTGCTAACTCACCTCTAACTATATTATGAAGTCTGGGGGGGAAAATGTAGGCCTACAGTATCTATAAGAAAATGTGTCTGTTTGCCATACAAATGTTTTCATCCGCGGGTACAAAACCCGTTTGTACCAGCAGATGCCACAGTCTCTCTACACCAAGAACGAAATAAATAAGAAATAAATAACTTTTTTCCAAATTTCGTAGTAGGCCAATTAATAAAAGTGAGATTACAAAATACAAAAAAAATTCATCCTTCACACTTTGTTTTTGGTCCCAGAAGTTGTTACAACAACATTTGACTTTAAAACGCAAGGTTGAGAGTAATACACCATCCAAAAAAATGCCTGGGGAGAATGTGCCGTCTCCTCTGTCTGCGTTGTGGATCAAAACGTTACGTGAATTGTGAATGCAACTAAACCGCTCAAGAACTATTACCTTGCAAGTGAGGCTGTGCAACCTCATTTCTTGTACTGTAGGCCTCAGCTTAAGACCACAACTGTTACCATAATAATTTAATTAGGATTCATCATTATTAAACCAGCAACACCAGTTTCAATATTGCATCATACAACGGTTGCCACTCCAAATTAATTCAAATACGGTACTGTTGGTAAATTATATGCAAAACTTTGTTTTATGTACAAAATTAAATAACAAACATTTTTGGTGTCAATAAAATTAAAATTAGAAAATCATGATCTTTTGTTTAGTTAAATAATGCATTAAAAAAGAAAAAACGCATTTTCACAACTGTACGGAAATCCCCCGTCGCTGCAACCACGTAATTCATTGCCGTACAATATTGCAAACGAATTTTACTGCTTCGGCTTACTGAAGGTTCAAATTTGCTTCACATCTCTAACCTGCTTGAGGTCTACACCTAGGTTTTCCCTGGCTGATATGAGTGAAATCACATGATGCAACAAGTTCTTTACCTAGGCCTAGGGCCTACCCCCAGCACGTACTATACTATAAGACCAATTAGTTAAGAACGATGGGTACGTTTACATAAAAACACAGCAAATTGTCATCTTTTAATTATCTCAAGAATGCACCTCGAAATTGAGTAATTAGCGTGCTGTGGTTTGGTAAGCCCTACAAACTGAATGATAAATGTATTTAACATTATAATCAGTAGGCCTATGACTGTGATTTTTATTTCATTATATTACTAATTAAATTAGTATCACAATCATAGGCCTACTGATTATAATACTAGATAATTTATCATTCGGTATGTAGGGCTTACCAAACCACAACACGCTGATTACTCAGATTTTCTATTTCGAGATGCATTCTTGAGATAAAATTTAAAAATTAAAATTGTCTGGAGGTTTTGATGTAAAAGCCCTTCAACAGAACATTTCAATAATTTAAACAATTAAGTTTTAGTACTAGGGCTATTGAAGTTATATCATATTGAAGCAAACACAACAAGCATCTCATCTGATGCCATCTTGGCTGCAGAGCAGAGCCACCATGCAACCTCAGCTGGGTACGTAACATGCCACGTGCAATCCAGTTGCTTGTTGATTATGCAAGTTATTATTCCACTTCTTTCAATATCTTATCGCACTGGAAAAAAGCTACAGATTCAAATTTATGAATAGGCCTATAACCAAATGTCCGCAAAATTCTAGAAAAATATATGAACAAGTTTCACTATTAGTTTAGGGGTGTGAGAATCCACATTTTGATTTCAAATCCAAATCTCGAATCCTGAGCAAGAATACCCTCGAATCTGAATCCGAATTCAAATCCAAATATTTGTTAACCCACCAAGCCAAATTAATTATTTTGTAGCTAGATTTATATATTAACGTAGGACAAAAAATAGTTTTCGTGATGTAGACGGCGGCGATGTTAGTCATGTGATAGTTCGACGGTAATTAACCCTTTCACTGTTAGCGAAAAAAAAATGAGAAATACCCTCTGTGTTAGCCAAAAAAAGGGGCTAACATATAAATTCAGTCACTCAAGTATAGGTGATAAATTATACTTTTTCCCCATTAATATCTTAAACAAGTGAACCAAGCATTAAAAAATGTGAAATTTGATAATGTTGATGCCCGGAAAATGGTGGCCATCTTGGAAAATGTCCCTTACAATAAGGTACATTCTGAATAACCCCCCCAATCAAAAAATGTGAAGAGACAAAACTTAAAGCAAATGTAATCTAAAAGGAAATAAAGTCATAAAAAAATATACAAAGTCATAGAGTAAACTTTTATGATCATTTATAGCGGTTGTCATAAACCCTATTGAGCAAAATACTGGGTTTGAAATCTGTCATCTCCAAATTTACTCAAATCTTGCAAAAATTCGATTTGAAACATTCAAGCCAAGAAGAAAATGTATTCAGTCATTTTATTTTATTTTTACAACCCTTATAGGGGTGGTGTATGGGTCATAAAAAAAAAAAATCCAGTGAAAATGTGTAAATTTACTTGTAAAATATACTTTTCGCTAAATTATAAGTATAGTACACTAGTTACACACCACAGGCAACATAAAATAGGCCTGCGTTGATATTGGACAGTCCAACACGACATTCACGCCTAGAACCACGCCCCCTTGGCTATTAGGCCTAGGCCTAGGCCTACCTTGAGCAACCACGGCCTAGCCTACTACCTGGGCATTGTTGGGATAGTGTTCACTCACAATTATACTAGGGCCCAGACCTAGTGGGTCCAACATCAAGGTCTACATCACTTTCAATTATCTCATCTAGGCCTAGGCCTACCTGTTTTATTTCTTATGTAGGCCTACGTCTTCCGTCACAATCTCATGATCTGTCACAACATCACACAACTCGCCTAGCGAAGATTCGGCATCGTCACTCTCTTCTACATCACTATTGATGTCTAACACATACTCCCATATCATAGTATCTGATAATCCACTCATTTTCTGTGGTTTTAGAAGCAAAACAGTTGTGAGGAAATGCAATGTAAACAAAAGCTAAAACCACGTCGCATTCGTCGTATCTTCTTCCGCTCACTTGGTTTCTTGTGGCCACAAGATTGTGCGCGCATACGGCCAGTAGGACAATCGAATGACGAATACAGGAAGCCATTTCATATCGATTTTGAAGCAATAGTTTAGGCGGGAGAATTTAAAGACTTGCCGGACGGATCTAATACGTCCGTAACACACACAGGGCGGCGCGTGGCGGACGTATGAGATACGTCCATAACAGTGAAGCGGTTAAAGGCAGTTTCACACAAAAACATAAGACATAAGATTTAAGGTTTAACGCATAGTCGTAATGTTGGATCATAGGAAACACGTACTGGCATTCACACAAATGCACAGTTTTAAGACATAGTTTTAACGCATAATTTTCTGTTTCAAGGCATAAGAAAGTTGACCAATGTTCAACTGTATGCTTAAACCTTAAAACAACGCACGAAAAACTTGAGTCAAAGAAGCATCTACTTTAAAAGGTTATGACTACCACAGTCATGTAGGGACCTACGTCACCGAATAATAATAATAATAATAATATTAATAATATAGGCTATATATAATAATATACGTATAGAATAATTATGTAGTACAGTATTTGGCCGCAACCTCCAAAGAACTCCAACGAGTGTAGGGGTGTGCGAGTACTCCAATCTACGAGCTTTTTCGAGCTTTTTGTAAGCTCGGTACCGAGCCGAGCTTCATTTTCTGCTCGATATTCTCGAGCCGAGCTGTATAGACCAAGGTCTAGGCCTAAAAAGGTCAGTCGCCGCGCGGTTTTAATTATATACTTCTGTAAACGCAGACTGAAGAATCCAAAAGGCAGAAACGAATATTTAGGTGTCTGCAAGTACGATGAATTTCGGCGTTTTAGGCCCAGCGGGGAACTTATAGGCCTAGGCCTAGCTGGGCTTTCCCTAAGCCCCGATCTCGTGAGAATAAAATGTTACATCTCTAGATGCAGCACGATGTTTTGTTATTCTGCGAGTAGAAAAACAGATGCTTTCTGCTTTTCACAGTAAACAATTAACATCTAGCTCTAATTTTCACAAAAGTTCTAGCCAAACTTTGTTCCGCTTTGTTGGAGACAAACATCGTTGAGCGAATGGTGGTAAGGGGACTGCAACCGTCCACTGAGTACAAAGTAACCCCAACTGTATTATAACGTTATTTATGTCCGACATTGTGATATGGAATTTCGATCTGTTTGTAGCTTCAGTTGCAATAAAATCAATATTTCACACGAAATTTAGTCTACTTAAGTATGTCCTAATATTCTACTGAAATACAAATGGATTTTAAAAAACAAGTCGAGAAGTTGAAAAGTTGCTGTTACTGTATTCATACACTCTAAGCTCCCTAATAATGCAAATACCGTGCGATCTATGGTTGGTACTGTGAACTAAATGGCCATCGCTAGCGCAACCAAGGTCGGTAAAACAGTTCAACTAAACTGTTTTACCAACCAACCGCGCAACAATAACAGGGTTGTATAGGGTTACATTATGTAACCCTATAATAATATAATTATGTAACTTACATATGTTATTAACAAAGATGTACTTGATGTACCGAAATTTCGGTATACATTTCCTTCGCATTGCATGAACTGAAATAAAATGCAGCCGTAAATTTACAATTAACGCTATTTCAAAAGCTCGGCTCGGCTCGAAAATCAAGCTTTTGTTCTCATACTCGGCTCGGCTCGGCTCGACTTGAAAATTGTAGGCTCGCACACCCCTAAACGAGTGCCATGTCTTCTCATAAACTCTTTGTGCTTACGTTTCTATGTGTACCAGCACCCCTTAAGTACTATGCGTTAAACCTTAAATCTTATGCCTATGTTTTTGTGTGAAACCACCTTAACCAATCGATATAATTGCGAGTTCCGGTTGTGCGATGATCGATATAATTGTGAGTTTCTGGGTTGCAGTTTTGTTTGGCGCCGGATTCGAATTCGTTCCAATACTTCGAAATGTTAAGATTTTGGATTCGAGTGACAAAGCGAATTACTGTATTACTATTAGTATCCACAAAAAAGGATCAAATCCATGAAAACAGTAACCCTGTACTATATGAAGATGCAGAAAAGCACCATCAAAATATACAACATAGGATTGACCTTGACGATCATTTGCAGCTGTCAAGTGTCAAGAGTACGTCTAGGTTCTCGCCTATAGCTTGTAACTCACGACTTATATCAGTAAGTGCACACCCGAGTTCACCTCTAGTTCCCACCATCTAATTAAAACAGGTCCATTAGGGATAACTTACACCTTCCATTGGCTACCTGTAATGGTGAGCATGCCTAAACTAGTGGTGACATCGGGTACCCGGATAGAGGTTCTGAACCGTTTCCAACTTTTCAAACCTGTTCAATTATTTTTCAAGATCTGTCCGTAGTACGGCTATCAAAACTACCGAACACTCACGTAACGACCGACACGAAGTACATCTAGGCTCGTCTATTGTGTACAGAATCAATTATTAGCAGATCTATGCGTTTTACATAAAGCCTATTTGAAACAATGTGAGGAATTGTTCAAAGAATGGTTTCTAAGTACATTTTTGACCTGCTGAATGTTAACAAAAAAATAGGCCTTAAGAACCGGTTCTTAAGTGGAGGAACCGGTTTGGACTTCTTGGACTTGATGTCATCACTAGTCTGAACAGGTGTGTGCACTATACTCATAGAAGACTGAATGTACAAATGTGTGGAAGGTCAGGAATGTTGGTATTAACACCCATGAAAGGGGGTTAGTAGATAAGGATCTGAGGTAGGCGAATACTTAGTATTATGTAGAAACATTTACTCACTTGATAACTCTTAAGGTATTGTTGCGCTCCAAGGCTTCGGCCAGCTTCATTGCTGTGGAGTCTGTCATGCCCACATTGTTTAGACTGAGTGTTTCAAGGTGTGTGTTCTCGGGCAATGCTGCAATCAGCTGCTCAAACTTCTCGTTGGAGATGTTCTGTAAACAAAATCATAATGTTAAGGTACTGGTTTTACTGGCAACTCCTAGTCAGCTAACAACTCCTTTACAAAACATTTAAACAATATTTCTTAAGTTTTAGGTACCCGCATGTTAAGGAATTGTGTACAATAGAAAGACAAAGGTTAGAAAAAAACTTCCTCACTGGGACTCAAACTCCTGTCTTTTGTTTTCGGGCAGACTCAACCTTCGATCACAGGGCCGAATAACCTAACGCTAGTTGTACTGCTAAGTCTACCTGAGTGAATGAGCATAGTGCATCTAGACTGGTTTATTAAGAGAGCACTTGATAGAGTAGGCCTCTTATAGACCCAGCTGGCCAGCATTATGTTATAAACCCACTACTAAACACAATCAGGGGCATATCCTGCATATGCAATTTGAAACACTAGTAGGCTACAAATATACAGTCAAACCCGTCTAATAAGTTCCCTTTGAATACGTTTTCCCCTCTAAAACACTCACAATTGTAAGTCCCAAATATACATCCACAAGCATAATGTTAAAATTCCCTGTGTAATACAATCTCGCGAAATACGTTTTCCCGCGTAATAAGTGCCAATTATTAACGTTTGTATTGTAATTTTGCCCGCGAGATACGTTTTTGTAAAGACGTAAATAGTCAACTGACACATTTTTTAAATCTGCTGTATAAACACGTTTGTAGCAGTCGTAGGGGGTGTTTTTGTTGCGGTCCCGTTAGCCGAGCGGTCAGCGACCTAGACAACAAAGGCTTCAGTCAGTTCAGTCAAACAGATGATAATGTGCTTGTGTTGTAATGCGAGAGAGTTAGTTCCAGAGATTGTGGGCCTCAAGGCTGCCAAATCCATTAAGATAACATCATGGGCTGTTATATTGAATGGGAATTGAGTCACAAGTGGTTGTTTTTTCTTTGTGTGCAAGTTCCTGGTACTATTTGGGTTGGTCCTTTACTGAATGGAAAGGGGGGGGGGGGAAGGCGGCCTGAGGCCAGTCACTCGCGGCTCGCTGGATACCGCTGGCAGCTGTAGGCAATGTGGTGTCGAATGCATAAGGTTTCATTGATCTTAGACCGACGGAGGGTGGGGGTGGGGGGGGAGGGGGCAGTCGTGCTGAAAGGAAATCACAAACAATGCGGGTTGTTTTGACATAAGATACCAAAAGCTCCCTAATTATTTCTTGGAAATAATTCCCCCTAACGCGTGTCTTCATATGAGGTAGGCCAAATACGTGCAGATGCCATGTATGCATTGTGGAATGTAATTTTAGAGTTTTTTTTAAAATACGTTTTCCCCTGTAAGACGTTTAGTTTAAGGTTACACTTTGAAAACGTATTAGACGGGTTTGACTGTACTTGTTAATATAACATTAGCCAGGGCTCAAAACATACTATGCCCAACATGCTTGACACATGTTGAAATAGTGGTCTGCCAAGCAAAATATTTGCTCACATGCCCAGCTGAGCACGTGAGTAAAATTACAAAAAGTTGCAGTAAGACAATTTACAATTTGCATGTACTAAACTAGTACATACTTTGCCATGTCCTTGTCGCCTATAATTCTTATCCATTGTTCCACAGTCGCTTTCAGATGCCTTTGGTGGAATTATATGGCACATATACATATATACTTAAGCCCTACTTGTGACATTATTATATATGAAAGAGTGAGACACAGAAACATATACCGGTAGCTAACAACCTATGTTATGGCACACCTCAATTTTTTTTAAAAGTGGGCTGGACTAAAAAAGGGTAAAACAAAGTGTAGCATATGTAAGTTTTACATCTGGGCATGTTAAATTATTAATAACATGCTCAGCTGGGCATGTGCATTTTTTACAATTTTAAAACCCTACATTAGAAGTAAGCCTCTAGGCTTGAAGAAAATAATAGATATTTTAAAAAGCAAAATGTGTTTAAATGTCACTTTATTCCAGGTCCAATTTTTGATAGGATCAATTAGTGATGACATCGGTTAGTAAAATTACTAACCGGGTAACCGAATTCGAAACCGGTTAAAAACCGGTTTTCAAAAAAAAAAAACGCTCTCCAAAAATAAACATTTACGTAAGGTTGTATCAGCGAGGGAGGTAAAGAACCTCAGTGCCGGCAGCCGAGATTGTAGATAAAACGATCTTTTCAGAGACCCCTCCCCCCCCCCCACACGGAACGAGATACAGCTGGTCAAGGTCAAGTCACTCACTGGCGGCTGGGTTGCATTGTGCTGAGCGATGGAAGGGGGTGGGGGGCACTTCGCAGAACTGGGATGAATGACTAACGTGGTCGCGCTTAAACAATAACAACTTGGAATTTGGCTCACTGGCTGGCCGGAAAAACCGATCATGAGAACACAGAAAACGTACTATTGGATCAAATTTCCCTGACGGACTGATTTTTGGAACGCATTAACCTAAGAAACGTAGAAAAGCGAAACGTACAAAGGCGATTTTACTGTATAATACAGCTGTTAATTAGTCCACACAAACAAGGAAATCCCAGGAAAGAAGACGAAATCTGATTAGTCGACAGGTGGTTCCTTGTTGCTACAGGACACACGTCGTTAGGCAATCCACAACCCGCCCGACCGCCCGTCAGAGGCGTGGCTCTTAGCGAGGGTGAAGCACACGCCGGGCAAAAAAGCAGCTAACCGAATCTAAAAATCGAAACCGGTTTTTATCAAAACCGGTTCAAAACCGGTTTTCGGTTAATCGATGTTATCACTAGGATCAATATCAAAATTGAAAGGTTGTCAACATTTGTATGATATAATTCTATACTAAATAAACTTTTGCCATAAAACAGTGTAACCAAGAGAATGACTGGCCTCAGTGGCCTGTTGTAAATATTGTTCCAGGTTGGAACCCAAGATAAGATAACATCATTCAAACTCCAAGTAATAAACTATTTCGTTGGCTACTATGACAGTTTTATGAAGGTTCTTGCCTATTTCATGCTCTAAAAGGTGTAGCGTTTTACAATGTGGCACACAATTCACAATTGTCACTATCACATGGTAAATAAACTACGTATAAACATACAATCTACGGCTTATAGTACGTCTATGGGACCAATGAAAAATTTATGTCTGCAATTCCCTGGAAAACAAGATAATTTTACAAATTTTTCCTAGCTGGTTTTAATTTGCCCGACTTTTCAGTGACCGGATTCACGAAAGTTTTAACTTCAAAGTGCCTATGTCTTTGTAATGTGCAAATAAATACTTAACAATCTTGCATTTGGATTGACATACATGACTGTGTGTCTATGAGTTTTTTGAGTGTGAATTGAAAATATCTTCTTTAATATAATTTTTTCCTATCGATGATGTTTTAGTATGGAATTACATTTATGTATTTTAACTCGTTTTGTTTGGGGTAGTTAATACACTGTGCTGATGTAGCTAGCCAGAAACATATCAAGCCATTTCAAGTAAAAGTGTGTTATTTGTGGTAGGTAAAATAGTAGAGACGTTCCGTAGCAATGTTCCCGATAAGGAATTTAGTGCGAGTTCTTCCGTCAAAGTGTTACCATTTATAGTCACAAAATCTCGGTATAAAGGCAAGGGTTGTGGAATGACTAGAGCAGAGTGTGACTACACATGGGGACAGCGTGTTTCAAGCAACTGAGTTGTTGCAACTGTTCAGGCAGTTGTGACGCTGAAGGTGGTTGCTAGTAGTTGTTGAAAATGAGAGGTGATTGCGAGTACATAAATGTAATCGTTTGTTGTGTGGGTGCCTATTATTTGACTAGATGTTGGCTTTCCAAGAAATGTGCCCATGGTTGAACTTCTGTTATACCTTCCGGTAATGAATTCGGGGATATTGTCTAATGTTTGTGCTAGCCAGGTAGATGGGGTGTACATCATTTGTGAAATGACAAGATTGACTGATTTTCTTGCTCTCAACTAAGCCACATACCCACTGTAAATGTTCCAACTGATTATGTTCCCTTGCCAATATCCTAACGGTGATATCTGAACTAAACTGTAGTCAATCAAGAGGCATTTGTGCACATTACAATGTATGCAATGAATGAAGGCAATACAAATGTGTAGGCCTACTTTCTTTGTTTGACTATGCTATTATTAACAAAATCACCTGCCTGTCCCTATAGGCATGCACTCAAAGGTTTTGATGCTGATAATTGGGGCTAACCACAGGTTTCAAGCAAAGTCAATATGAATTGCATTATGTGTTCAAAGTAGTTATTTGAAAGCCATCTCAAGCTCTTCAGAAAATGCTGCATAGGCTAGCCTAGTTCTAGGGAGCCAGAAATGGCAAAAATGTAAAAATCAACATAAAGTGGAAATAGGTATTGAATTGTACTTTAATATTGTTCCAGTTGAGGTCTGTGAGATTGTAGTCATCCTCCTTGACTTGCTTGATAGTAGTCTCAGGGTCTGTCATGTTAGGAGGGTCCATGGGGAAGATCTTGGGCTTGGATGCCTTTGTGATGCCGTCCCAGCCCAAGCCGATAGGTTGCCCCTTGTTGAGCAATGACGCATGGTATTGGTCCTGATTCATCATGGAGTGGAAACCTAGGATAGCGGCCAGATCAATGATCTCCTCTTGCGTCGCGTCCGATAGTGCAGTCTCGTACTCGTCACCCATATCGATGGCGATCTGCTCCTCGGCATCTTTTTCTAGCTTGCTCACAGGAGGAGGGATCCACTGAAATTAAGAAACAGATCAGGTTAGGCACGAACACCAGGATACATTATTATAAGCTTCGAAAATATTAACAAAAGCCATAAGTGGGAGGGAGTAGGGTTGCACTGAGTCAATTGACTGAAGTCACAGACAAATACTTTTTGTTAACTTGGTAAACAAATCAATGTCTTGGACTTCAATTAAAATGTTTCCTCACTTATTTAGTTTTGTTTGTTTATCAATAATTGTTAAAAAGGGTGATGTATTTTCCTCGTTTAGAGTGAATTTCACATCCTTGGATGTCCAACTCAGACTGTGTTTTGCAATCTGGAATGTCTGCCATCAGCTGTTTCATTATGATAATTATTAGAATTTACACTCTGAGAGAATTGTGAATGTGGTAGATTGCCTAACGGCTAGGTAATTGGGCTAGGGGAGAAGGACAGGAAGGAACCAACAGCTTACCTTGTAGTAGTTGCGGCCTTTGGAGTCGATAGAAACACAAAAGATATAAACACAAAACGTCGAGACAGTTTCGGCCCGACGTGGCCTTGATCACCCGACGGCAACAACAGGCCACGTCGGGCCGAAACTGTCTCGACGTTTTGTGTTTCTATCGACTCCAAAGGCCGCAACTACTACAAGGTAAGCTGTTGGTTCCTTCATGTTCTTCTCCCCTAGCCCAAATACTCTGAAAGGATTGGTAAGACACCTGTTGAATTATCTGCATGTGGAATATTTTTGTTAGCACCTCAGTGGGCTCAGAACATGACTACTGGTTGTCTTGTATGTTCCTAAGTTGCCATTTGTAGTGTTATCAAGGTCTTGATCACTGGCTACTACTACTAGGCCCTATAGGCAGTAGCCATCTTCTTCTTGAGTGATAAGGACCTCTCATGTCGAAACGTTAATCATTTTTGTTTTATGTCTTCAATGTGCAATTTCTACTCTCAAATTCATCATGTTCACATCTAAGGTAAGCTGTTAGATACTATCCAGCTACAGTATAGGCCTACTATTCCAGCCAACTGGCATCTATCAACTTAACACAGTAGATTTATATTGAATAGCAAGAAAAATGAATGGCTGAAAAGTCATCATCGCATAAGAGGAAAAAAAAGATTTATACTTCATGAAACAAATAGCCTACATGTTTGGAAGTTGATTTCACATTTGACCACAAATTTGAATGTGGCCAGTCAAATTCTATAAATATACTTCCTATTCCAATCCTATTCCTATTTATTTAATTAAATATTAGGCCTATCTATGCCTACAATAAATAAATATGCTTATTATTAGTAAGGCTAATACAAATAATGGCATTAATGAATGGGTTGTAATACAATACTATTCATTAAATGACTGTGAAAAGGGAAACCTCTGAGATCTCTATACAATAGCTTACTAGAAATTCCGAAACATCGACCCTCATTGCGATTTAACGTTAAATAAACTAATAAATAATTAATGGTCTATACAGTTTGACCTAGAGCCACCTTTCTAGATCGCCAGCAAGAAGATACAAATGTACTCGCTTCATATCTTCATTGCAAGCTACAATGGTAGAAACTTATGCCTTAAGAGCAAAGGGTAGTCCCTACGTCAAAAACCGCACAAAAGTTTCATTATTATTTATTTAATTATATATCAAGATTGCAACAAGAAATCGAAAATCTAAATCAACAGCACACTATGTTTTGGTAAGCCCTACAGACTGAATGAAATAGTACAGGGTTGCCACTAAGTAATTTTTAAAATCCTCTGAAGATACCAAAAAAATCCTCAAAAATCCTCCAAAACACATTTATTCTGCTGTATAACTTAGCATATTAAAAAGTGTGAAAGAATAATTTTTTTTTATGTTATGCGTTATGCCACATTTATATCTATGGCCAGATGATCTTTAAGAATTTACTTTTCCATCATAATTTATATATAAATGAATAATAAATTTATTTATGTACGTATATATAAACAAAAAACCAAGCAAATAACAGCATGACTCATAGAGAAAAGTCAGTCGTCACGTCACGGGCTCACGCTCACGGTTCTGCTTGTTACCAAGGAGGCACAGGCAACGCCCTCCATCGTACACTAAACAAACACACACGTTCTGCAAAGTTGACAATAGAGGACGCTACTTCCTACTAGACCAATCACAACGCTTTAGGTACCGCATTGGCTGTCTCCCACACAAGCTCCGCCCTCTGCTTGCTAGTATAGTAAGACAACTTACAAAAAAACAGTTGAAATCTCGATATTTCACGTGTTTTGAGACATCGTGTGATTCGTGTCTACGGGTACTACGGGTTCAAGTGTAAATTGTCCCACTTTACTTTTTACGTGATTAAATCGTTCTTTATGGCGGAATTTTCAAATTATAGTAAATTCACGGTTTTTACAATAATAGTAGAAAATCCGCCAATTTGGCCGTTAATCCTCATGTCCGTGAGGCACCCTAAAAATCCGCAAAAGAGGATAACTCCGCAAAAACGGCAACCCTGAAATAGTATAACCATTGGCGTACCTAGTTATTTTGATTATTAATTCGATAATTAGTAATAAAATTAATTAAGACACAACTTAGAGCATTCAGTATGTAGAGCTTACTAAACCACAATGCGCTGTTGATACAGATTTTCAATTTCGAAGCCGAAGAAAATATTGTGCGGTTTTTGGCGTACAGGTATCCTTCCCTGTTAAGACTGTGTGAGTCACAAGCGGACACCTGCTAGCACAAATTTCGAGTTTACCATCTTACGCTGTGCTCCAAACACATGGAATGTGTCCCAAAATATTATCATTCCCCAGGGAATTTTATGCCCTTTCTTATGGATATCATATTTTTTCGATACAAAATTGAATAATCTATGTTTAACGCGCGGTGATTTAAAGTTTACGATGTGTTCAGAGTATTTTCGGCCGAAAACATCTTAAACTTTAAATCGCAGCACGTTAAATATGGATTTTTGTATCGAAAAAATACGATATCCATAAGAAAGGGCATAAAATTCCCTGGAGAATGATTACATTTTGGGTCACATTCCGTGTGTTTGGAGCACAGCGTAAAATGGTAAACTCAAAGTTTGTGCTAGAGCATCGCTGCAGATGTCTGCTCGCGACCTGCACAGTCTTAAGGATGTAATCAATTGATAAAGGTAGCCTACATTTATTACACCTTTTGCAGTTGAACAGTAGGTTAGAAAGCTTACCTTCTTCCCCCGGACAGTACCAGCAATGTAAGGTTTCAATTCTACTATATCAGGTGTTTCAAGGGCTTGTTTATTGATGTGTTCAATTAACTTCTTGCGGTTTAGTGGTCCTGTTGCTTCTTTTTCACATTCGTAGTTACACCTTTGTGATGGGGGTAGAAAACTGTCCTGTTAACAAGAAATACTACAATTAAATGTTAATAGTAATAATATTAATAATAATAATAATAATTTAATAACAATAATAATAATAACAATAATAATAAAAATAAT
Source organism: Isoperla grammatica (assembly GCA_945910005.1). Taxonomy (NCBI): domain Eukaryota; kingdom Metazoa; phylum Arthropoda; class Insecta; order Plecoptera; family Perlodidae; genus Isoperla; species Isoperla grammatica. The sequence goes on from OX246746.1 coordinate 44,407,023, forward strand.
AATAATAATAATAATAATAATAATAATAATAATAATAATAATAATAATGCCTTTATTTACAACAGAATACAAATGATTCCACCAGTGTAAATAACACATAGGAGTGGGTAGGCTATTAAATTTCATAACAGGTTATGGGAGGCTCCAGATAGACCTGCATGTGAGAAGGTGAAGCCTTGCTTGACTTTGCTACCATTAAAATATGCTCCATTAAATGTGTGAATCTAATGGTATGCCAATAATCTATCATTTTAAATGTAGTAGGCTAGAACTATAGGTACCGGTAGGTGTAAATACATATATTCTAGTGGGGGGGGGGGGGGGGGGGAGGGTTACAGAAGAATGACAACTTAGACTTAGTTTAAATATTATTGCCATTGAAGCAGTTAGGGTTGAACATGAGTAATTTACTTGTGTTTACACCGAACTGTAATTACCGTCAAAATTATTAGTGTACACTCAACATTGTGTCGCACTGAAGAATCAAAACCTACTTTAGTATTTGGATAGTTCAATGTGGATCTGCGAGTATTAATTGTACTTTTAGTACTGTATTTAGCAATTTAATAAGTGGGTCGTACTTGGAAAAAGTTGTTACATTTTTGTGTACATGTCCGTGGAAAAATATACGTGTGGGCCTACACATTTTCGCGCACGGTTAACCGTGTCCTGTGACAAAATGACAGTGGACAGTTGGTCACAAAAGGTGGTGGTTATAATCAACTAGAGTTGGGACGTGACACCGAATATTTGATTCGACATCGATGTCGAAACCAAAATTGACTTTCGATTCGACATCGATTCGCAATCTCAAATTGTAATAAACGTTCGACATCAAAACTTCCGTGAAGTATCTCCATCACATATTTAAATGTCCCGCCTCCCCTCACCCGCAATCGTTGTCAAACTGGCAACCTTGTACATGAAGCACATGTTGATTCCAGCGAGTGTGCGCATGCATAGGCTGCAAACACTCTTCCCCACTACTCCAGATCCAGCCTACAACGCAGCCTTGAACGTCGTTACATTGCATATTGTCATGTTGTGTTCGTCTCTCCCCGTTTTGTGATGTCATCTTTGCCAGTAAGGCCTGTTTTAGTGATGCCGACGGGAAAGCTAAGTGAAAGTCGTTTGGATTTGAGTCAAATAAAGACGTCATGTATTTATTTATATGCTAAATAAAAGAAACTTTAACATTTTTTTAATTCCCATTTTTTTTTTTTTTTTGTGTGGGGGGGGGGGGGGATTCAGATGTCGAGAATAGTTTTGATGTCAAAATTTTGGGTTTGACATCGGTTACGAATTTATAATCAAATCCCAAACCTATAGGCCTAATCAACGATGATATAAAACAAACATAGGCCTATTAATGCTGCGTTTATTTGTTTATTTATTTAGGTTATGAAAGTAGAAAGGCAGTAGCCATTCTTCTCTCGAGTGAGCAAGACCTCGGTCGAAACGTCTTGTTATATTTTGTATTATGTCTTTTATGTGTACTTCAAACTCGCAAATCCGTCATCTTACTACATGAAGGTAAGCTGTTGATCCTTTCCTCACTTTATATATACCTGTTAATTTATTTATTTAATGTCTATCCTATTCAGTTATAAAAACTGATTTACAAAGGAGGACCTTAAATAAAACTAAGCTATGCAAACAATTAATAATAATGAAATCATAAATAACTATAACAACACCCGCGTTGTTTCATTTTAACAATTTCTTTTACTGAAAATTCAAACTTAATTTTTTGTCTTCATTTTGTGGATTGGAGGGGTTTTACCAGCTTGTCAAACACATGTACACAATGTAAAATGGATCAATATCAACAAACTAATTTGTTTCCTTTATAAATGTTGAAACAGGTATTTTGTGACAGGGAGATGTCCACTCCATGTGGACTGAAAGTGACCATCAATCAGAATGCAAGTTTGGGACAATTCTCCAATAGGATGGCTTATTAACTAATAGGTGGAGCTTTCATTTGCGTGGAGGTATTTGCAACCGGGTGTTTAGCGATGTATTTTGCTGTAGGCCTACTACTACCCTTGAAGCTTGCACGAACAATAAAAATATTTCTTGAACTTCCTATAGTTTCTGGCATGAAAGAGAATAGAGGTGGAAACACGTTTGATTTCAACCCAAACTCGAGCTCGGTAACCCACGATTCTGTGCCCAAGAATGCTGCATTTAGCCACGTGTAAAGTATGGGATTCATAGCTGAGAGAACCCCATAAGATTAGCTAGAGCAGTTCTGGCACATGAGACGTGTAACCGGAGAGCGCGAACTACTGTTCAAACAAAACATTTGGCTTCACAGACACAATAATTAAAATATTTTCAAACATTTAATAGACTGGAAGAAGGTATTTCATAAATATCGGTCAGGTTATAATAATGATAATATTGGTTGCCAATAATTAAAAGGTAGGGCCCGTAATCCTGTGACCTTACAGTAGAGACGCCCCTGGGTGTTACATTTAGGCTAAACGTTAAACACGTATAAGGTAGCCTAATTCTACCGATTGGGTCGCACATTTGCAGTCTCGGAAAGTACTATAAAACCACTTCTGGGCCTACCACTTGAGAGATCAATGTTTAAAATGAAGCCAACCAAGGTTTGATGTCCACTACAACATTCAAAACTACCTTTTTCGACAATCTTAAACTAGGCCTATGATGTTTGCATTGCCGCCATGACGTTTTCTCTGCCGCCCGACGTTATAACGTACAGATTATTGGAGGGGTTGGATTCAAGCGAAGCACGCTAGAACGTTGTAGTATTTAAAATTCGAGGGTTGACAACACTTACTTAACGTCACAAATGGCGGTGAGAAATGTCAGACTAATTCTCAAACCTCTCAGATGCTTTCAGGACATTTTCTATAGCCTACTTGTACACAAAATTAAATGAATAAACTGCTTTGTACACCGTTTTGACTACTACCATTATGTAGTAATATGAAGACATTTCATTTACGTTAATATTTAAGCCATTTTAGCGTGAGGACCCGATCGGTAGATTTACTGTAGAAATTTCGGAAAAATAAACGTTTTCTCCCAGCCCTAAAGTTCAATCAGCCTTAAGAACCACAGTAGATGAATGCAGTCGGACCGTATTGTACCCGCTAAAAGCGGCCATAAAAGTAGGTTTACAGAAATTTCGAAAACATCCACCTACGGAAGTCGAAGTGCGGTCAATTACAGAGCACTGAAATGTTACAATGGTGAGGGTCACTGTTTTCTAGATGCCGTTTGATTGGGGTGGAAAGAGCATGCGGCTCATTCTCTCGGCTAGAGGGAACAACAGATCGAGGCTCCATTCATCCACTACGTTTGTCAACGCTGATTCCACAGTAGTTGTTATCCACAACTTTACGGCACGATGACATTTCACGTAGTATGTAAACAAGCAAAAGAATTATTGACAATGGCTGGGATTCATTACGTTGCAGGTCGCAGGAGTAGGCCCTACCACCACAACTTTACACATAACACAAACTCGTTTTTCTACAAATATAAGCATTTCTCCACGGTTAAATGGTTCATTTGTGACACAAAATGGTGTTACTTATGCCATCGTGTCCATGTTCGTCTGTGGGTCTATTTATTTAGCACACAATGCTAATTGTCTAGGAAGTGACAATTTTACAGAAGAGGCCTAGGGGCCTTGGCACTATGCTATTTTCATTTCTACAACCTAGGCTAGCCCTATGCAGAGATATGCATTTAGGACACACACAGGTGGCTCGGCCTAGGCCTATGCTAGAATGGGCCCTAGGCCTAGGTACTACTTAAATTTGTCTATACAATGTCTTAAGACAACACTGAACTAGGGCCTAGGGCCTATCTTGGATTTTTAACGGTTGCACTAGGACATTGGCCTGAACGAATTATGTCTAGGCTAGGCTTACCCGAGGCCTAATTGGTAAAACACTAGGCCTAGGCCTAGATGACCTAGGCCTAGACCACTGACTAGGCTAGGGTCCATATCCTGGAGAACTAGGCTGGGCCCTAGGTCTAGGCCTAGGCCCCTAGTCCTTCCACCATTTGTAATATTATTATTGAATCAACTTACATCTGGGTCTACTTCTTTGGCGAGAAGGCTAATTTCTTCTGGTGAAAGTTGAGACAGTAGTTGGTCCATATCAATATCATCGAATGCACTGATATCTTTTCCATACATTTTTCCGCCTGTCGTCATCTTGGTGGTAGTTGTTGAAGAAGAAGTCTGGAAAACACAATAACACAATGTACCATTAAAACATTAACCTCGAAAATTCACCACGCCTAGTCTCGGCTAGGCTAGGCTAGTGAAAGTAGGCGTAGGCCTACGTTGTAGCCTAAAAACCTATATAGGCCTAGGCTGTGTCTTACGCCAGTCTGATTAAATTTAACAGAAAACATGGACAAACATCACCTTCAATATACTTGGTTGTACTAAATCTATTCACCACAAGTTCTACAGGTTTGCTATAGGAACGTAATAAAGTTCAAATACACCCCAGCCAATGTAACGTCTGTGCTGTACAGTGGTAACTGGGTAATTAAAATGATGATTCACTATGGCCAACAGCCGCAGGCTGGGTGTACTGCTAGGCTAGGCCTAGACTATTAAGTCACGATCGATCGACCGTTGACGAACATCTGTTTAGTCTGTCCTACGTCAAGCCATCAAATAAGAACTGAAAGCTACAAGTGAGAAATTATAAGCACAAAATATAGCTTTGACTGGCAATTTTCGAGAACAATTGTCTAATCTATGCCTTGATCCATGCCAACTTTTACTTACAACACAGTGAACTGGGCTAGACCTAGGCCTAGGCTACCGCAATCCTACTTTGAACAACGTATGGGAACAAACGTTAACTGTCAAAACAAGTTCTCACTATAACCTTTGAAGCTATGTAACGTATAAGATCGCTATCCAATATTTTACTAATCTGCAGTTATAATTTGTTTCTATGAACGTACCTACTTACATAAATGGAATGTAATAATTATTTTAAATTGTTTAATAGGTCTCAATAGTGCAAAGTGCAAACAAGTAGTCATTCGATTTTGAGCAATCGATACCATCGCAATCGTTTCGTTTCGACTTCGTTTCTCGATTGGTACGAAATTATAAAACTAATTTTACTTATAATAATATATACTTTCTAGGCCACAGGTCTAATATAAAAACTTATTTAATTTAAATAATATACATATGTTAGCTGCAAATCGCACCATTATGGCGGGAAAACATGACGTATTCAAAATGTTCAAATACAAATTTTAGTCAGAGCGGTCGTGGTCAGAGCATAGTAGTAAGTTAATTAGTTATCTGTGGTAGTATGTATGTGTCAGATGACCATATTTTGGAAATTGCAAACCGGGACAACCAAAATGTAAGAATACAAACTCCACGAACCAGCACGGGGTCTGGGACTGAGCCCCAGCTGCCGGAGGAGAAACATTTTCAGATTTGCGTGAAATGCCCAGAAAAAAAACCTTTCCGACATACTGAATATTGTAGTCGTGTTATGTCTGGTCGCAGTACACCTGTCGCACATTGATGTAATAAACTATGCTGACTGTCGAGTAGTGAATCACCGCCAGCTTATGCGGCCCGTATTGACAATATTCAAAGCGCTGTTGCAATCAACAGCGTTTCGTTACTTGACAAAATACTGGAACACTTTTTCCCTCAAATTACAAACCGGTACAAATACGTCATTTGAATTAGTCTCTCGGGACACCGGCACAAGTGTTCTGAAAAGGTACCGTACCGGTCAAACCGGTACGTTTGGTCACCTGATGGGGGGGAGGGGGGGCAAAGCCCCCCCTCGCGGCGCCCATGATTTCAACCATGTATGGGGTCTGCTAGGGACGGGGTGGGGGTAAAGCCCCAGCCGCCGGAAGCGTTTCCGCCATAGACAAATTTGTTTCTTCTTCATATTTTACGTTTTGAACGCCAGGCTGTTAAACTCGCTTCATAATCGTTTAAATCGTTTCGTTTCAATCGTACACAATCGTTTAATTTCAACAAACTTCTAAAAAATTAATGAGTTTGCAATTCATTTTCTAAATAAATAAGCAAAATAAGCATTGTTGTAAACTAATTGAATGGAATAATGGAAGAGTGTGAATGATCGTTTCTCAGTAAGAAAACTATACTACTAGAATAAAAATACATTAATAGAAATGGAGCTACAGGCATTCGTACATTATTAGGCATACGTGTTTTTCGCGTTAGGTACTGAAATTTGAAACAATTTGAATTTGAAATGAAATACAAATGATATTAGCACTTCATTGGTGTTGTGACCATGGGCTCGAATTTTAAATTATTTAGCACTCGCCGATCGGGCGAGTGGGGTTCTAATTTACTAGTCCAAAAAGAAAAAACCCAAGACCTACAATTTCCTTATCTTCTAATTTGTATCAACATCTCACTTTTTGCCACCACGATTAAGTCAAGTTGAAGAACACTGTTTTGACATTTGCACTTGCACATGTGGCATTTGCATGGTTTTGACATCAATAGCTCTTATGCCGTCGACGCATACAGTTCGCATAATGCAACGGCCAAATCCTTCTATTATAACAACTCATAAGCATGTTTTTGACATCAATAGCTCTTATGCCGTCGACGCACACAGTTCGCATAATGCAACGGCCAAATCCTTCTATTATAACAACTCATAAGCATGTTTTTGACATCAATAGCTCTTATGCCGTCGACGCACACAGTTCGCATAATGCAACGGCCAAATCCTTCTATTATAACAACTCATAAGCATGTTTTTGACATCAATAGCTCTTATGCCGTCGACGCATACAGTTCGCATAATGCAACGGCCAAATCCTTCTATTATAACAACTCATAAGCATGTTTTTGACATCAATAGCTCTTATGCCGTCGACGCATACAGTTCGCATAATGCAACGGCCAAATCCTTCTATTATAACAACTCATAAGCATGTTTTTGACATCAATAGCTCTTATGCCGTCGACGCACACAGTTCGCATAATGCAACGGCCAAATCCTTCTATTATAACAACTCATAAGCATGTTTTTGACATCAATAGTGCTTATGATGTCGACGTCGTACGCGTAGCCAGGCTGCTTTCTGTGCACTTCCTGTGCACCCCTCACCACATTGACTCCCCGGCAGTATCTGTCACGTGTGGTTCACAGCTGAAGTCGCATACGTGACGAATATTATCAACATCACTTGAAAACTGCCTGCAAAACTATTTGCAATGACCTCATGATATGTATTTTTCCTAGTTGTCAACTAGTATCTAGGTAGAATAAATATTTTGAGGTCATTGCAAATAGTTTAAAAGACAGTTTTCAAGTGATGTGGATAGTAATAATAATAACAATTGTTGTTGTTTCTATGGGCATTTCTTGTTGTTTGCCCAATTACTTTTGAAAAAGAGCCCTTTTTTGGTGACTGGGTATGATACCTTTACATTGTAATTGTGACGTGATATAAATAAAGTAAAAATAATAATAACAACAATAATAATAATAATAATAATAATAATAATAATAATAATAATAATAATAATAATAATAATAATAAAAATAATAACAATTATAATAATAATAATAATAATAATAATAATAATAATAATAACAATAATGAAGATAAACAATTTAATAATAATAAAAATAAACAATAATAATAATAATAATAATAATAATAATAATAATAATAATAATAATTATAGTTATAATAATAATAATAATAATAATAATAATAATAATAATAATAATAATAATAATAATAATAATAATAATAATAATAATAATAATAATATAATAATAATTTTTTTTTTCTTTATTATAAGAACCCAGTTAATTTACATTCGATACAATCCCACAAAGCTACACACGTAGCTTGTCTGTGGGGATAACAAACAAAACTAAATGAAAGTAATGTAGACTCCAACACCTATTACAACATTAATTCATTTCTTAATACTAAATAATTATATAATAATATAATATAATACAAAATTCAAAAACATTAAGCATTCTTCGAATGCTATTAACATAGTGCATAATAATAATAATAATAATAATAATAATAATAATACTAATAATAATAATAATAATAGTAATAATAATAATAATAATAATAATAATAATAATAATAATAATAATAATAATAAAAATAATAATAATAATAATAATAATAATAATAATAATAATAATAATAATAATAATAATAATAAGTATAATAAAAATAATAAGAACAAAACAATCAGCATTGCGCAATGTGAAATACAAGCTTTGTTATCACACCTACTATATTTATTCTAGCCTTGGAATTTAATTTAACGTGAAAAATAATCTTAATCATATGGGCAAGGTGTATTGTATATGGTTGGATTCACAGAACTTTAGAGAATAACGCCTTTTATGATACTTTTAAAATCACCGACTCAACGAGGCGTCACGACGCTTTGAACATGAACGACGCCTCTTTTTTTCGCCAGCGCATGCGAACATTAAAATCACTAAACTCAAGACGATAGAAACCAATCGTGTTTATTCTTGGTGTACTATTGTCAAGACCTAATTTAGTATCAAAATTATTTGTGGTTTGTTCAACAAAACAGTCTGTTTCTAATGTAAATAGACCTTGTTTTATAATTTATTTTAGAATCGCCTTACTTTACAATTAAAATCATATACGAATATGAATCAAACAATTATAAGTCATTTGGCTATCTTTGATTGTGTACAAACAATTTTGTTTGTATTTTTAGTATTGCGTTCAGTTTTTCTGTAGGGGCAGGCTCGCAGGTCATCCAACCAATCAAAATCGAGTGTGCATTATTCTTCCATCAACGAATATCTGCTGGAGGAATATTTAGATTGCATTCCAGTAGAACCTACTCCCCCTGATACCTATATGATTGTTGCTCTAAGTAAGTGTTTCAGAACGGTGCTGGCATGGTGGTAGGTTTTGAGATTCAATTTAAGTCCCTTCCTCGAACAGAAGAGGGAATAGCGAAGGCTGTTGACTTCTGATATGTTCTTGCCACCATATAATTCGCATACAAACATCTTTGATGCACGTTGGACATCGAGAGACAAGTCAAAATCGTGTCCTAAATTGGATAGAGGCAATAGAGATGTAGTTGAGCGGTACATTCTCAATTCAGAAGTGTGGGAGACGTTTCTCCACCTATTTAGATAGTTCACTGATTGTAGAAAATTCCAAAGGCATTGTGCACCACGATATCGTTGGCTAGAATAAAGTTAGGGGCCTGCACTATGGAATCTGTTATGGTCCCAGTGGAAGTAGTGGGGACAAACTGGAATATTCCATTCAAAAAATCACCACTTGTTAGTATAACAAAACAAAAGGTTTGATTTTTACTCATCCATTACAAACTATTTGCCACAAGCACAAGAAAAGGGAGGCAGAAAACAAGGAATTTAAATGCAGGTATCTGTCATTCGAAACAGAACAACCATAAGGAATACTTGCAATACAAGGAATGAAACTAAAGACCTTTAATGGCACAAAGAAGAAAAAATTGTTCTTCAAACCAAGGAGAAAATGTTGATCCGTCGAGCGGATAGAGTGCTATTTTCAGATATCACATTAGTTGCTACAAATAGGCAGCTAAACATGAGGTAGAATCACTTTCATGGGCTCTCACTTCATTAGATGCAGCTCCACGTAAAAAATCAAATTAATAAAGCCTTATGAAAGTTTTGCTGCTGTGGACGTACTGGACACCAGTAATATGATCTTTTCCCCAGCATAGGTGGGGTCCACCTAATTTGTGGTAAGTATAATATTTGTTTCGTAGGAAACCTGCGTAGGGACAATCCATGTCCATATCAGGTGAATAGCTAGGTATTGCGGTATTTGGAAAAGTTGGGATGGAATTTCCGAGGACTGTTACTATGACTCAATCCTAGCACTCATCTTGTGACTGAGGGAAACCTCGGGAAAACCTTCAGTCAGGATTGCCGGGAGCCAGTATCGAACCAGCGACCTGTTGAATTAGGGTATCCGTCTTACCGTTGAGCCACCTCTATCGGTATCTAATCGATGGTTTGAGTTTAGTGCAAAAGGTAACAAATTCTATTACAACATTCAACGGTGTTTCAATATATTTGTTTTGAAGATTATTGCAAAATTCTGGAGGCGCTACGCGAATAGACATGGAATGTGACTGAACCTTGCATATATTTTAACAAATTGCATTCATTTAACTGACACAATAGTGAAAAATAGTCTCAATCATATGGGCAAAGGGTATCATATATGGTTGGATTCACAGAACTTCAGGGAATAACGCCTTGTATGATACTTTTGAAATCACCAACTCAACGAGGCGTCACGACGCTTTGAACTTGTCCGACGCCTCTTTTTTTCGCCAGCGCATGCGAACATTAAAATCACTATAACTCAAGACGATACAAACCAATCGTGTTTTTTCTTAGTGTATTCTATTAACAAGACCTTATTTAGTAACAATGATGAAACTTATTTGTGGTTTGTTCGAGAAAACAGTCTGTTTCAAATGTAAATGGGAGACCTTGTTTTATAATTTATTTTAGAATCGCCTTACTTTCGATTGCTCTGAAATCTACAATTTAGATTATACATACGTAATATTCAACAGTAATATGAATAAAACAATTATAAAACATATGGCTATCTTGAATTGTGTATACAAAATTTTGTTTGTATTTTAGATCATGTTTTGTATTGTGATGTGCCGCGCATTGTGGGTATCCCGCGCCTACGGCCGCACCGCGTACACAAACATTAGAGCTACGTTTCGTCTCGTTTTTGAACACTGAGTCACTGAGTATTTTATGCCATTATAGGACCTTTATGTTTGTATTGTTGTAAATTATTGGTTAAGTTTGTATGTTGATAGTCTGTTTTTGTAAAAAAAAAAAAAAAAAAAAAAAGATATATTTATGAAACATTTCACGTGTGCTGTAATCAATCAACAATCAATCAATCAATCAATCACAAATCAACAACAATTATCTTTATTTAGCTTACGCTTTTAGTCTACAGTATTAGTATACAGATTGCATATTCGTTTAGCAAATACGTATCACAATAAATATACAAATAATAAATATAGATAATAAATAAATATAATAAATAATAAATGTGTTGTGAAATACGAGCATCATCATCAATAACATACATTGCCTTTATTGAACATTATTTAAGAAAAATAAGTTTCATGGAAATTATTACTTATTACTTCATTTTTACTTATTAAACAGGTCATTTAGAATATATTTGAAAGAAGTAGCGTATACCATTCTATCTAAATCTGCGAACATGATTTACTTATATACTATGTTTAGTAATTGTTCTTGTATTGCACGTTTGGTCAGACTAATCATGTTGGTCGTTGTGTTATTAATCGGAAAGATAATGTGTCTGGAAAAAGAGGTTTAGTAAAAGCAACGTTTTAGTTATTAATTATATATATATATATTAATTATATTTAGGGTATCTATTTATAGATTAGTTTAGAATTAGACTCGTAACTGGACAGACAATTTAAACTGTCGCACATGACAAATAAGGGTTATAACAAACTAGATTAGAACCATTAGAACTAAATGCAGATCTGAGATTGTCATACAAAATTGTGTTCAGATTACATCATTGTATACGGCACCCCCCCGTCGTCGGGTTTTGAGCTTTTTCGATAAAATAAAAACTAAACATATTTGATAAAGAATGTAAAAAAGTAGATAAGAAGTGTAATTGGCTTTTATTTGTTTCTTGTTGTTTTTGCTATTTGCTTTTTAAGTAATATCACAATCTTAAGATAAGAAGTCTGAATGGCTTTGATTTATTTTTTTTATTTTTTTTATTTTTTATTTTTTAAGATAGAATTATCCATTGTAGAACTGAACAATCTATTTGTAGATCTATTACTAAAATAGGATAAAATTGCACGATGGTTTTGTCGCATCCTATTTGCACTGACATCGATCTCACACTTAACGAAACCAGAGACAACTGCATAACTTGCAAATCCCTCGGAGAATTCTCAAAATTTCACACCCCCCAAAAATCAAGCACGAACATCACTATTATCCATATTAATATACGCAGCATACAAAAACATTTTGATGAGCTATTAGTCGTTCTCCAAAATACTTCAGTCAATTTTGATATTATAATATTAACGGAAACACAAATGAAATGCACTAATAATCAATTTGTAATCGAGAGGTACGAGTCTTACCATTATAATAATAAACTTACATCACATGATGGAATATCTATCTTTGTCAAGGAAAACACTGTAAATAAAATTAACATTGAACAGATAAATGAAATAACTCAAGCCACCTGTGTTTCAATTACATTCAACAAAGACAATAAAAACTACACTATTTTAGCTTTATATAGATCGCCTTCCAGTAACATAAATATATTTATAGAAGAATTAGCCATTTATATCCCAAAAATAAAATCAAACGTTAACATAATAATATAGGCGATACAAACATAAATATCAAAGCAACGCAATGTAATGAATCGAGGAATACAAGAGATACATAAATGAAACTACCAGAGAAACGGGCCTTAGTAAATCTTGCATAGATCACATTTTCATCAAATCGAAAATACAATCCAGTCACAACAAAAATTCAAGAACTAAAAAAACCTCAATTCTACATACAGCAATTACCGATCATTAGCCAATTACAATCCAAATTGAAACGGTGAATGGAGTAAAAGATAAACTTTTTCGCGATGACGTAGAGAGTAAAAAAGAAATTAGGTCACTAATCTACGAAGTATTATATCAAAGAATGCAAAACGAAGGATGGCAAAACGTAATAAATGAACCAGATGTTAACATTGCAACAAGCAACTTCATTAAAATACTCCATATTGATAAAGCGACTGAATGTAAAATCACAAAAATTAACTTCAAAAAAATTAAACCATGGGTTACACTAGGGCTAATTGAGTCAATAAGAACACGAGATAAACTTAGCAAACAAGTAATAAAACACCCTCTAGATACCGTACTCAAAGCATATTATAAACAGTACCGTAACAAACTAAATCAGATCATTAGGATCACAAAACCTGATTATTTTAAGAATAAGCTACTGAATGCAAACAATAACATCAAAAAAGTGTGGAACGTGATAAACGAAGCTACAAACAATTGTGTAAAAAAGCGTTTTGCTATAAAAGAAATAGCTACGAATAAAGGCACAATTAACGCGGACAACAACCCAACACTAGTAGCTGATACATTCAATAATTACTTTACTGACATTGGGGGGAAAATGGCAGAGGAAATCTTAAAAAAGAAACAACCCTTCCCTGAAACTACCCCATCTTTAGAACATAAACGAAGTAGCACAGACAAATCATTTTCCTCTATCCAGTTTCTGAAACAGAAATCTCATCATACATAACCGAACTAAAAGAAAACACAGCGCCAGGAATCGATAACATACAATCAAAAACACTTAAAGCTCTGAAACCACTAATTCTAAAGCCAATAGCACACATCATAAACCAAAGTTTTACAACAGGTGTATTCCCTAGCGAATACAAGAACACCATAATTACACCTATACACAAAAAAGGAGATAAAACGCAAACATCCAACTACAGACCCATATCCTTTTTAACAAATCTTTCGAAAATACACGAAAAAAGCATTAAAAAAAGAGTAAACGAGTACCTAGAAAACAACAAGATATTCTCACCAAACCAATACTGTTTTCGCGAAGGAAAGAGCACAGAAAATGCTATCTATAAACTAACGGAAGAGATACACTTGACAATAAACCTAAACAAAAAACCTTTAGTAATTTATCTAGACGTAGCAAAAGCCTTTGACACGGTTTCTCAAAAAATATTACAAAACTTGAATAAATGGAATCAGGGGTTTAGCACTAGAATAGGCTACTTGCATAAGTTCCATATATGGTTTTAAACTATGTAGGTTCATAGTTTTTTGTGTACAGAATCCGAAAAAAATACGTTTTACAAAAAAAAATAATTACCTAGTGAGTAAAAACAGAGTTAAAAAGCAGTAAATATTTGAATTTCCTCACTATTGAGAAACGCGCACGGATTGGCTGACGCGTTTTTGACGTCATCGGCCTGCACGCTAGCCCGCGCCTTCAAAGCTACAGCGGCGATTCAAACCCAATGACAGCGGTGAGGTGAGCGTGACAATGACGGAACAAGGATTTAAAAAGGGTCAATCGGATAATTTATGTCGAATAGATAGTTTCATGGTAGCCGAATATCTAGGCAACAGTGACAACCATGTTAGAGCTGAAATGAAGAATGTAAAAGCAGAGAGGTAAGTAACATAATATTATGAACTTTGTTACCTATATTTTCATAGCCTAGGCCTAAAAGATGGTAGGCCTAATCAGTTATATCTTCGGCGTTACTTTAACTAGTCTTGTATTATTATTAGTGTGTGATAAAGTCTTGCCCGTTCTTAATTACTATTTTCTGTCACTAATAATCAACCTCCACCCGTCAGGTGACCTTGGTAGGCGCCGTAGAACATCACAAATGTGGGCCTTGTACTAGGCCTAGGCCTAGGCCTATCCCTTGTCCGAAATTGTGTTTGACAATTTGTTATTGTTTAAAGTGAACCCAATGCCTATGCCACGTATACGTATATAAGCCTAGGCCTTCATACGGCTTCTACTAGTAAACTAAATGTCCAATTCCCGTGCCTGTCACACTAGACCCTACCTTAATATTTAAATAGAATAAGGATAACCCTAAACAACTAGGTCTAGTCTTCTAGTTAAAGGTATATGTAAATTGATTTAGGAATTAGGATATAGCACTATCCATAAATGTTGTGACACAATCACGTACCTATTCCCCCCACCCCCAATTATACAGCCCTATAGCCATAAATGTAAATTCAATTTTAAGACCTACCTACAGAGTTTCTCTCACTGCCATTCAAACTTATTTTTTCCATTTCTGCAGATCAGGTAGAGAAAGTTACGGAGATGCAGCAGTGGGATATGTGCAGGTTCGAAGAGTGCAGTCGCTCTGTACAGTGAAAGGGAGAGTGTGTCCCGAACACCGAGTTCGAGCCAAAGGATATTCTGTGACACTGACACTCGACGAAGAAAACGAAAAAGTTATCAGCGTAGAATGTCACGATTGTGCGGCGTCTGTAGGTATGTGTGGCTACTGGCTAGATCTAGTACCTACTGGTCTGTTACCAATATGGAATATTACGGTTCACTGACACAAATATTGTGTGTTTTATTGCAGGAGGATGTAAACATTCTATTGCATTCTTGATGTGGTTGCATCGAAGGAGTGAAGAACCTGCATGCACCTCAGTCCAGTGCTACTGGAAAAAATGTAAACTTGCAACAGTAGGTACTGGATTGAAGTTTATTGAAGTTAAGGAATTTAATAAAGAACCTCTAACACAGGAGGAAAATGATGTTGAAAATGACTTTTTAAGAGAAGTTATTGAGGAGGGTACCAAAAGGTCTGTGAACAGTCAATTAATCAAACATTTTAGTGGCAACCCACAAAATCCTGCACAAGGACTCTCAATGCATTCATTAATTTCACACTACAAACAAAGTGAAAATTTAACATATCAAAATTTCTTAAATACATCTCGTGTTTTAATGTCTGAATCTTTATGTCATGAAGCGGCTTCATTGACACAAGGTCAGGCAGACAATAAGTTGTGGTATGAGTTGCGTTATGGAAGAATAACGGCATCGAAAATTTACGAAGCTGCCAGGTGCAAAACACTAAAAGGTTCCTTGGTGGAGGCCATACTTGGTGCTAAAAAGATAAAGGACACAGAGGCAATGCAACGTGGGAGAACTCTAGAGAAAGAGGTAATTGAAGTTGTTGCAAACAAAATTAAAAAAAAGTTAAGAAGAGAAGGCCTTCTTTTAAATCCTAAGTGGCCAATGCTAGGAGCTTCTCCGGATGCTGTAGGAGATGATGTGGTAGTTGAAGTAAAGTGCCCTACTTCTGAGAAATCAGTACAACGATATGTCAATAATGGTAAAATTAATCCAAAGTTTTTAGCACAGATTAACCTCCAAATGCTCATGGCTGGAAAACAAAAGGGATATTTTTGTATCGCAGATCACACTTTTGAATCAACAAGACAAGTAACAACATACATGGTAATTTATGATCAAGAATTTATTGAACAAATTATTGAAGATGGTATACACTTCTGGAAAAAAGCTGTATTTCCAATACTTCTTAAGGGTACACAGTAGTATACTGTATATATACATATGTGTACATACGAGTGGAAATGTAGAAGGCGTATTGAAATAAACTAGGAAAACGGTCTGTTTGACGCGTTGATAAGCGAGTGCGTCCATCTACGAACTTTGTGGCGAAAAGTTCTCAAAAGTAATAAAAACCACAACAACAATTCAAGAATCGCATTGCAAAATTGTTTCTAATTTCCATAGCTATTATACTTTCCGACATTGTTGAAAGCAGTGCAATGTGCGTTGAAAGAATTTTCATTGTCATGTTTTCAACATGGTCCGCCACCGTTACCAACACTTATTGACAGCAATAGAAATGTAATTTCTGCCTCTAATACGTATCCGATTGGATTTAAATTAGTATATTCGTGACCAGACCAAAATTTACTATAAGATAGCCCTATAAGATAGCCACCTCAAATTTTGCTGTTACTGTGTTTCAGAAAAATATTTTTGAGTAACTTTTGTGTAACTTTGCCAATATTTATTAAATCGCAATAAAATGAACATATTCGTGACCGGAAAAAGCTTTAGAAAAATATGGCTATCTCACATTTTGCCGCCATTTTGTTCAGAAAAATATTTTGCAGTAACTATGGTGTAACTTTGTAACTTTTCGAACGATTTTGCCACAAAACTAAACACCTTCAATCCACATCGAGGCTTGAGGATGGTCCAAATTTCGAGTTGACCGGACTTTCCGTTCAAACGCTATTGACAGACATAAAAAAAACAACGAAGTGCCATAAAGGTCTAATGGAGACGCTCGCTTAATTATGTAGTACCAGTTCCGGTACTCAATACTAAACCACTCCAACCGATTGATATCAACATAACCTATAGGTTAGCACAACTGACGTAACAGCTGAACTACAACAATGGAATAAATGAATTGAACTGGTAGACAAACAACCAGCTGTCAAAGTAATATCTTTGCAAATAATGAGGAGAAACAATTAGTTGTAACGATAGTAACTGCTCGCCAGTTTAAATTTATTTTCATTAATGGACAGCAACTATCTGACGTAAACGTTTGTAAACGTTCTGAATGTTTGTTTTCCCAACTTCAGAACTTCATATTTTTTTTAACAGCTTGTTTGTCCATCGGTTCAATTCATTTGTTTCATTGTTGTGTTTTGGTGTTGTGCGTACCCTATACACATATTACATTTATACATAGCACACAATGTAAAAATGTAGCATACACATTTTTAAATTAAATCCATATTATGATTGTCAGTTACTTCTTCATTTTATAATTTACTTTGTTACGAGTTTGTACATACAATGTGGGCCTAAGTTTGTCTTTTGGCATGTAATAAAAGAAAAAGACATGAAATAAACATGAAGACTCTGTGTCATGTAACATACTTAAATGTTGTAGCCCAAGTTCAAATTAACAAGAAAGTGATTCCTGACGAGCAGTTATATCTACCTATTTAATCAATGGTCCTTGCAAATTAACAATCCCAGCAGCAACTATCACTGCATGATCAGCAAGATAAACAGATTCAGTATCAATGCATGCATGAGGTGCTAAGAATGCAAACTCTCTAAATCTTCTAATTACTCTTTCAATGTGTATACGTAGGCTAGCAATAACTTTCGTTTGAATGACATCCTCACGAGTACATTTTGTATCTGCCGACACACTTGGAGGTCGAATAAGGGTACAACCTTTTCTAAGTAAATGTGCATCCAAATGTTTAAAGCCCCTGTCAGCCATTACAGCCATTCCAGGAGTCAGTTTATCAAGAAATCCACAATGCTCTGTTATTGTAATATCACTTGTTCGACCGCCGTAACCACTTGAGATAAAATTAACTAACCCATCAGGAGTTGACGACACAAAATACTTAACAGTATTAGCCTTTTTGTATTCAGACCAAGTAAGTGCTTGTGTTACTGGATTTGATGGTTTTTGGATTTCTATTTCAAAACAGTCTATGATTGACTGAACATTACTGAACCTTGCTCTAAAGGATATTGGCAACAACTGTTGAATACTTTCTTTAGTTGGCCAAACCACAAGTTGTTTCATATATTTGGAAATTTCTGGTAATGTGGTTTTAAAAATTCGGCTTGCCTGAGAGAGAGAAATACCAAAGTCATGCCCCAATGTAACAAGTGAAGCATTAAGCCGAAGCTTTTTTAATGTCAGCAAGACGTTTTCCCTAGCTTTTCTAGAATGTAGCCTTTTTGACAGCAAATCAACTAAAAACCAACAATCATCAGGTAAACCCAAGTATTGCCTAGGATGTTTTTCAATCAATAACAATGTTCTCTTTAAACTTAGCATTTGCAGTTCATCGTTGGCAAACTTTTCAAAATCCGAGTCCATGTAACTTGTGTCAGTGCATGTGGCTGACGTATATGTTGCATTGACACTACTTTCACACGAATCAGTATCACTTGGCAGCTCCAGTACCTTCTTAACTAGAACTTGTTTCTGGAACTTGATTGGAGAAGTCTGGACATTGATTCCCGGTTTAATAGGCAAACATGCTGTGCTGGCAGTAGAGGTGTCTCTTTCTAGATAAGATACATCAATGCTAGTACCTTTACTACGGTAGGTTGGCCTTGCTTGGACACCCTTGTCTACAAATGTTGCTGAAAATAAATAAAATAACATTAGGCCCTAGTTGTTTAATTAATAATTAGAAGGCGGTAGGCCTAACCAAGCAAAATACAAACTTTTTTTTTTTTTTATCATATGCCCACATTTGGCTTAATCAGGCCATTAATTAATGTTATATTAATGTTTGCTTAGCAATTGATTTTGTTATCATGAAACCATTATTATGCATCTAGAAATGTATGCATGTAGGCCTAGGATGTATGATTTATTTATTTAAAATCCAATTAATTTTTTATTTTCATTTTTATAATGATTAGGGCCTACTTGAGATATTTGTAGGTTTAATTTGTTTTTATTAAGAATTAAATTGGTATTTTTTGTATGTATAGTAGCCGTCATTTCTGTGGAGCGCTTTCTCGAGCTCTATTCACGAAGGGTTACATGCCCGTTTAACTTAGCACAATGAGCTTCTCTGCGGGCGGGCGCACTGTCAAAGATGCTACTACTGTCACCAAAAGGGGCAAAAACACAAATTTACAAAACAAATTCTTGACCGGTGTCAAAGCAATCGTCTGCCTTATTGTAGCTGTGACGAGTACATGACAGCGAGCTCTATTCAAGAAGAACTGAAAGGAACCGCTAGCGCTCTACGAAAATGACGGCTACTCTAACAACATGTGTGTCACAAATTATCAAATAAACTTGAGAAATGAAATTTTATATTATTATTTACATGTTTTAAGGAAACCTTAGCATAATACACCCTAATTCTTTGGTTTTTAGCTCAAGAAAAAGTGAATCTTAAGGCCAAGGGACAATACTGCTTAAGGCTCATTCACAATCAGTTTTTAGGCGTTAGGTCTAAGGCGTAAGGCGTATGGTTTAATATTGCCAAGCGTATGTTTCAATGTAACTGTTCACAACGCGTCGTATGTTATAAGGCGTAAGGCGCAAGTTGTAGTGAATTGCCCAAAATCCAATTCTTACGACGAGACTCTTACGACGAACCAATCCCAACAAGGTATCTCCCTCTCCTACCATACACAGCTGATACACTGCCATGCAGTCATGTGTCCAACACCGTGGTCGAACATACAAAAGACTGTGCATCGTCATTGCCGCGTCCGTTGCGCATGCGTAGAACAACGGGGCGTTTCCAAAATCATTCTATTGTGAACGGTTGGCTTTTCCTACGCCTTACGACTTAAGACCTTACGCCTTAGACCTTACGCCTTAAAACTGATTATGAATGATGCTTAATGTAAACATAAACCTAACCTATTCTTAAATTTAAATCAAATGATCCCATTGAACTATTCCTGTACAAGCCAAATGGCTCATAGCAAATATAAATGTAGGCCTATATACATTATCCTTACGGTAGGCCTACTAACAATATGTTTTTAGGTGCAAATTTGTTTAGCACTTGAATATGGATATAATCAGGGCATATCTCAATGGTCTATTTTGACGCTAGTCGACTAGCCTAGTGGACTAATGTAACAATTAGTGACAATTAATTATAACAATCATTGATTGTTGTATTAGTCTACTAGGCTAGTCGACTAGCGTCAAAATAGAGCATTGAGATACGCCCTTAGTAGGCCTATATAACTCTGGTAGGCCTTGGGGTCGAGCCATGGTTCACAGTAGGCCTACTAGGGAATTTTCAAAATTTTGTTTTCCTTCTCATGCAATGATGACTTTTCACTTTTCAGCCATTCATTTTTCTTGCTATCCAATACAAATAAATACAAATATGTACATGTATTATAACATGCAAATGAATCTATTGGGGTCAGTGGTTAAAGTGGGGCGGTATGAGCCGGTATGTATGTATACCGTTACTAAGACCCTCCGACATACCCGCTTTGTCTGCTTTACACAGCATTAGTGCATACCGTCACTTCTCCGAGTCCACTTTAACCACTGATTGGGGTGCTTACTTATAATTGGTGGGAGGCCTAGACCTACGGGTATATATTATTTTATTTATTTATTGTGGTTAATTAATTAGGCTTAATGAAACATACCAGTTGGTGTAGCGATAGAGCATATATTATTTCCATCAACTTCTAAATCCAAAGATTCACTATGTGTTTCTTGCATGATTGTATCCTGGCTTGTGGAAAGTAGTTCAAGCTCTCTTGCACCCTGTATTTCCGACATGCTCAAAATTTGTGTTATGTACCGTTTATGTACAACAGCTGATCTGGGTGTTGACGAATGTGCTGCTTTTCTATTGGGTTGGCAATCAAAAATATGAGGTACTTTTTCGGGTTTCATTCTGATGGCACCACCCACTAAATTGTAATGCACCCAGTTGTCAGCATCAACTTCCATCTAAAAATAATAAAGCAATTTTGTTATTACAAAGGCACATAGATCTAGGCCTAGTACTAATTATGTGACAATATGGCTATTGTGTAATTAAATGTAGGCCTAGTAGCTAAATCTATTATACTATTCTTTTTGTGTGTCACATGTGTATGTGAAACTAGAAAATGCACTAAGTAATTTTCAAATAAAATAATAATATGATGACTCTAATGACAGTATCCGTATTTTATAAACATACGTAGGGCGTAAAAGGTTTCCACTGTAGTCCACATTCTAGAGCTATGGATTTACTTCTTTATTTGAGCAAGTGTCAGCAAAGAACTGGCAGTATAAAGAGATAAGGCCCTAAACAAAGTCTGGTAAAACAGTAGGCCTCTATAAATTGATAAAATTTATTGAATAAATATAGGTATTGATAAATATAATTTCTATGACAGTCTAGAAAATACCTACGAATAGTCTAGCCTAGGTCCTAGGCCTACCCCTACACTTAACTAGGCCTAGCCTATTGAATAGGCTACCAAAACATCCTTACTGAACCAACGAACTGTCATTGTGACAGAACTACTAGGGGCCTAGGCCTAGGCTAGGCCTAGGGTAGGCCTACGCCTTGTACAATGTACATTTTACGCCTAGGCCTAGGCCTATTACAGGCCTAGCTGTGTACAAAACGTCCTTGAAGCTTCCGTTATTGAAGCTCAAGACATTTCATCCTTCAAAATAAGTAGGCCTAATATAGCATAATGATTTGTTCTAGCCTACTATCTGTATACGTACGTTAAAGTGATCTTGACAACAATACATTGTTGACTTGGATTTTGGGACATCTCGTTTGGCTGCTTTCATCCAGTTCTTTCTTCTCTTAGCATCTTTCGGAACACTAACAAATATTTTAGTTGGTGTCTTTACAGTCGTATTCGTACATAGTGGAACAAAACACCACTTGTATGGAATTTTGTACCTGCGTTTTCGTTTGCAATCCAACTCGGGCGATGCAGCCATCGCAACAGCTATGCAACAGCTGTGTTGGGAGTGGGACTGTTGGCCTGCGCCAATGCCTGCGCTCGCAGGCAGCGTAGAGGCCGAGTACGTCATAAAGATGGCGCTTCGTTCAAACATCGTTTTCGAGCGCGGTAAAGGGAGGGAAAACTACTTATTTATTTTCTCCGTCAAAAAAGGAAAAAATAAATTGTTTTAAATTGCATTGCTCTTAGACGTGTAATATCTTCAAAGTAGAGTAATAAAATTGTGTTATGCAAGTAGCCTATTAATTAAAGATTATCTGAAAGGAAGACAGCAATACGTAAAAGTTAACAACTCCCTAAGTTCACCACAAGAAATTAAATGCGGTGTGCCCCAAGGCACTGTGCTTGGACCACTGCTGTTCACAATTTACATTAACGACCTGTGTAATGCTAAAGAAGCACGCATTTTAAGTTTTGCAGATGACACTGTTTTTATCATAACTGGCAATACATGGAGCGAAGCATATAAACAAGCCGAGGAACTAATGAATAAAGTGGTCAAATGGTTAAATGAAAACCTTCTAACGCTAAATGAAGACAAAACTGTATACATAACATTTTCCCAAAAATTAAATGGACAACCTACCAACCCCAACCTTAAACTATAAATACACTCTAACCTTTGTAGTAGGTACAAAATAAACTTCACGTGTAGTACAATAAACAAAGTAGACCACACCAGATACCTTGGTCTCATAATGGATCAACATCTTCGATAACATAACCACATTTCATCTATTACAAAAAACCTAAAAAAACACGATTTACAAATTCTACAATCTACGAAACATTCTCTCTTTTCCTACGCTAAGAATTGTATACCACGCATTGTTTCAATCAGTAGCACAATATGGTATCCTAGGGTGGGGTGGAACATATATGGCACACATCGAACAATTAATTATAATGCAAAAGATCGTTCTAAAAATAATACTTAAGAAACCACGCAAATATCCATCCTCGCTTGTACATACAGAAAGCCAAAAACTTGATATTAGAAAGCTGTATGTTAAAACCTTAATCAACTATGTGCACCTAAACAAAAATACCGGAACAATAAAAACAATATCACATCACATAAATACAAGGGTAAACACTAACCAAAATCTTATTATGCACAGACCATCAAAAGATATCACTCAAAGACATGCTCTCTACCTAGGTCCTCGAATATACAACAAAATTACAAACTCAATCAAAATAAAGCAAGAATCTAAATCTAGATTCAAGCAATCCTTGAAACATTGGCTCACTACAACATCCACGGAAACAATAGAAAATCTCGTAAATCTAAAAGAATAAACCTCTTACAAAATGATACTATGCTAGACTGTCTCGTAAATTTAAATATGGATATCATTGCAATGGATTAACGTACAATATATAACGATCGTGCAAAAATCCTACTTCAGAGATATATATTAGTTATAAGTTTCTATGCAAGTCAGTTATATTAGAGCAAGTTAGTTATTAATTCTCTATTTGTTTCTCATTTCATAGTATTAATACTTATATATAGCATTATACATAGTCCTAGCTCTAGACCAAACTTAATCTTAATTTTCATTGTAAACAAAATAAGTATAGAGGCATGTTTTGTTGCTGATCTCTCAAGCTTCTGCTTATGACAGCAACAAAACAAGTTTACACTGTACATATTCTGTATAGCCTACATAATTTCACTTAAAACATGTTAGCTCTTTACTATACTAGATAATAATTTTACTATTATACTTAAACGATCGCAGTGTAAACTTAAAAATGCAATAAAAATGAATCTGAATCTGAATCTGAATGTGAATCTGAATCTGAATCTTGTATTTTATTCGGTGATGATTGATTGATTAATGGGGCTTAACGTCTCATATTTATGCAACGATGGCTAATCGAGACGATGAACGGGTGATAATGCAGAAGATGATAATGACGGTGTCCTCGTTTTCAGAATCGGTAGAATCCATGGGCTGAACGTCAATGTTCTCCCCATCGTTCTCACCTTTAATTTTCATTGGCATTTCTTCAAGTTTTAATTGTACACATGTCCGTACATCGGAGTCCATTCATAACACAAAGCAAAGAAGTCAGAAATCAGCTCCAGTACTGCAGTAGGTGCCGGCGGGTTCGCAGCTCATGCAATCAATCTCAATCAAGTCGCCAATATTCTTCCATCACTGAAGATCTTGTGGAGAATTGTTTGGTTGCATTTCAATTTTAAATACTCAGACTCAGATACCTGCCTAGTAGTTGTCTCTAAGTATGTGTTTCAGAAGTATTGGCATAATGGAAGGTTTTGAGAGTCAATAAGTCCCTTCCTCCAACAGAAGAGCGAATAGTTGACATCTGCAACAAGCTCCAGTGTTGAATGTTGGGGCCTCTGCAATTTTTCAAAATAAATGCAAGGTTCCAGCCGTCTGAGTTCCTCTTTACCCTTTTAATGGAGAGCTCCAAATAAATATCAGTCACATTCCATGTCTATTCGCGTAGCGCCTCCAGATTCTTGCAATAATCTTCAAAACAAATATCTTGAAACTCCGTTGAATGTTATGGGTAATTTACTCCAATGTACGGCAAACTATGTTGCATTCCCCCTTACCCCTCTAGCGGGCCCTAGTGCTAGCGATATCCTAACCTTAAGGCCATTGCAGGGCACATTGCCCTCTTTAGCCTGGTACAGAAATTATTACATACAAATTGAAAGACACATAGAAACAAAATTACCTGAATAAATTACATGAATTGAAAAGTGTCGATAGACATACGAGCTTCGTAACAAATAGAAATATAAAGAACAAAAATGGAACATAAATGGAGTCAAGGTGAGAATTTTAATTAGGTAGGAACTTGTAGACGCGGGACAGGGTATTTGTACTTCGGTTTTGTCAGAGGGGTACGGGGTGAGGACAGCAAATTTATGATATCAGTGCGGCCGTTGTGAATCACTCGAGCTCCGTATCTCTCGCAGCAACGCTGCAGGCGCTGGTCAAGAGGAACGATGTCGGTTGCCTCGTATACTAGTTCGTTCTCCGTCCATGGGTGAAGTCGAGCGATGCGTCGGAGTATACGTCTTTCAAGTGAGAGGTACCCCAATGAAGCTGGCCCCGGGACTGGGTAGAGGGCTGGTGCCGCGTACTCGAAAAGTGGTCTTATAAAAGCTGAATATGTATGCCGGAGAGTACGAAAGCTACAGCCTTGAGGCGACCTCGGAGACGGACAAGCAGGTTCATCCTCTTACGGGCTCGGCATATGACGTCACGGGTGTGAGCTCGCCAGTTTAATATGTCCGAGAACGTGACCCCAAGGTACTTGGCAGTGCGTTGCGTATGTATTATTTCGTTCCAAAGGGTGATAGTCTGGAATCGGGGATCTTGAGTTAACTTTTGAGTTTTGTTGCGATGACGAAAAAGAATAAGTTGTGTCTTCTGCGCGTTAGGTAGTATGCGCCATCTGCGCATCCATGATTCCAGTGCTGAGATCTGTCGTTGCAGTTTTCGGAACACTTCCCTGGCAGTCCGACCGACGCACCAGTAGGCTGTATCGTCAGCAAATAATGCGAGGAATAAGCGTTTGTCTAGTGGTTTTGGTATGTCATGACAGTAGAATAGGTAGAGAAGCGGCGATAAGCATGATCCTTGAGGAACTCCAGCGGAGGGGGTGATAGACGGGGATAGGTGATCTTGCACTTTCACTCGAGCACTGCGATCTGAGAGGAAGGATTTTATGAATCGAACCATCGCAAAAGGAATGTTTAACTTCAGAAGTTTGTAACAAAGACCATTGTGCCAAACTTTGTCAAATGCGCGGGAGATGTCGAGGAAAGCTGCCAGTACGCACTTGCCTTCGTTGAGAGCGCAGGAAACTTCGGTAGTCAGACGAATTAGCAGGTCGATAGTGGAACGTCCTGGTCGGAAACCTGATTGCGCTTCCGGTATGATGTTGTGGGCTTCAGCAAATTTGACCAGACGGGATTGGATGATTCTTTCTAGAAGTTTTCCAAGCAGGTTCAATAGACTTATTGGGCGGTGACTATTCACCAATTCAGGTGGGACATTTTTTTTCTCAATCATAACCACAATAGCAGATTTCATGGAAGGCGGGATGTATCCTAGATTTAGGCAGCCGGTAAAAAGGGAGGACAAGAGTGCCATATGAACAGGGGAGGAGCATGTTGTAGCATTATTTTGGTAATTCCGTCTTCCCCAGGAGAAGAGTTTCGTCCTTTGTGGATAGCCGCTGATACTTCTGTTGGGGTGATTGTCTCTACCAGCTCGGGGAACGCAATGCCCTGATTAGGGATCGGATTGAATGAGGAGAGAAGAGGTTCACATCTGGAAATGTATCTGTCGACTTTTGCACGGAAATTATTATCGAAAAGAGGGTCTACTTAGTTAATGAACTGTAATACTTCAATCAATAAAGATGACGGTGTTTGAGTAGTAGAGAGTGACACGTGAGCCACACACGGTGGTGAAGATGACGGTGTTTGAGTAGTAGAGAGTGACACGTGAGCCACACACGGTGGTGAAGATGACGGTGTTTGAGTAGTAGAGAGTGACACGTGAGCCACACACGGTGGTGAAGATGACGGTGTTTGAGTAGTAGAGAGTGACACGTGAGCCACACACGGTGGTGAAGATGACGGTGTTTGAGTAGTAGAGAGTGACACGTGAGCCACACACGGTGGTGAAGATGACGGTGTTTGAGTAGTAGAGAGTGACACGTGAGCCACACACGGTGGTGAAGATGACGGTGTTTGAGTAGTAGAGAGTGACTGTTAGTCGTGAACATAATAGTGAGTTGTTGGAATTAAAGGTCAAACAGAGCAAAGCGTTGCCATTCTACTGGCAGGAGCGTACAGGAAGGCGTGGGAGGGAATGTAGGAAGTAAGGTTACCGAGAGCCGCCAACCGCCACTTGATTCTTATAGCGTGGCAGCTGATAACGCATTTCTGAGGGCAAGGTCAGTGTTCAATAAACAGCAAGAGTTCGCCGACGGCCAAAGTGTCTAAAGGTTTGAAGTGTAAAAATAGTTCTCGTTTATCCCACCCCGGAGCACCCATGACGTGGTGGCCTTCTGCCAAAACCCTATACTAGGAGATCTACAGACCTGATTATTTATAGTGCACAAACTAGTCAGGGCAAATGTTTCGGCCACTGGCCTTCGAAATGGAAATGTCGTTTTGAAGTCCATGACCTACCATTGTATTGCTTTGCTTCCGTCAATTGCAGTTCACGTATAAAAACAAACCAACGCAAAGCGGGAGATATTATTATTTCCGAGTACAAGACCGCAAGAGTTTTATTTTGTCAACAGTAAAATCTTTATGTAACCTTCAAAAGTTTGTTTTATGGAGAGTATTTCACTGGGTTACTTAGTTTGTACGCAAGCTCGTATTGGGATAGAACTCTTGAGCCAGTTGGCTGTAAAACAGCGGCCGCGGATGGTATGGCGGGTATGGCGCTCATTCAACTATAGACCTTGGGCCAGCTATAACCCCCCCTCCCCCCCCCCCGGTGGGGAAGGTCTGAAAGTGGTTTTGAGTACTTTGACATATTGACTTTCGATTTTCACTTGTTAGCCAACATGGTTTTGGTGGGTGCACCCACCAGGGGTGTCCAAATGTGGTACTGTGGAAACTATAAAAATATTAATTGAGGTATGTTGCCAGTTCAAATAATTAACTTTTTTTATAAGGATGTACTCTTATATACGTAGGCTACCGAATATTACAATTTTTTTACTTTCAGGGTTACACAAACCAGTTATCTATACATGTTTTGTTTTTATTTCGAGCATAAAATCTATCTAGTTTGGCCGCTCTGTAACGCCCCACCCCTCAAATAATGGAAGGTCTAAAAGTGGTTTCGATTACAATTATATATGTACTTTTGATTTTCACTTGTTAGCCAACATGGTTTTGGCGGGTGCATCTACCAGGGGTGTCCAAATGTGCCACCATACAAATCGATATTAATATTATATGCAATTCTTGAGAATAAATTAAAATAGTTGTGTAAGTATATAACCTCAAGCACCCAAAATGCTTAAAAATATAAATTTTTTATTTTTAAGGGGTGAGAAAAACATTCTATATACATTTTATGTGAATTTTTTATGTGAAAATGTATCATGTTTGCCCCATCTGTAACCCCCCACCCCTCCAATAGTGGAAAGTCTGAAAGTGTTTTTGTATACTTTGATACATGAACTTTTGATTTTTACTTGTTAGCCAAGATGGTTTTTGTGAGTGCACTCACCAGGGCTATCCAAAATGTCAAAATAGTGAGCAATATTAATGATAATTGTGATTTTGACAATAAAATGAACATTTTTGGAATTAAGTAACCTTTAACACATTGAAATTGTTAATTATACATTTTCCCATTTAAATGGTCGCACAACACAATATATAATACATATAATTTAATAAATTATATATTTTATGTGTTTACTTTGAGCATAACATGTATAGGGTTTACCCCATTTGTAACCCCCCGTTCCTCATATGCCGGAAAGTTAAGAACTGTTTTTGGCTACTTTGGTACACTGTCTTTCGATTTTAGCTTGTTAGCTTACATAGTTTTGGTGGATGCACCCACCAGGGGTATCCAAACATGGCGAAATAAGGAGCAATATCGATGTTAATTGCGATTCTGGACAATAAATTAACAATTCTGTACGTATGTACTCTTTAACATTCAACATACTTAATTAAATACATTTTTCTATATAAGGGGTGCACAAAACTTTCCATATACGTTTTTGGGTTTACTTTAGAGTAGATAATATATAGTTTGGCCAGTCTATGACCTCCCATATTACCCACATTGTGGATGATGATGGAAGCGGGTTTGAGTACTTGAATACATTGTCTTCGCATTTTTACTCAATAGACAACATGTTTTTGGAGGATTCACCCAACAGGGGTGTCAAAATGTGGCATCCTAAATGTATATATATTAATATTAATTGCGTTTCTTGGGCGTTTATGTAAGTATGTTTGTTATTTTGTGACCTTTGACTGTTCCACCAACTAAGTGACATGCATTTGTATCATAAAGGCTGCACAATCCTTAAATAAACGTGGTTCTCTTTTAACGACGTTAAATAACCTAGAAACAACCCAACCCAATAACCTAAAATGGACATTATTCTATGGAAATCACATATAACAAACAATGTTAATACACTAACAGATATCTCAAAGCAACAAAGAAAAAAAATGGAAACTTCTCACCTTTATTAGCTAATAGTGCAAAAAATAGCGACCGAAGATGGATTTTGACGTTTAAAGCGTGATTACCCCTGAAAATGTGCAATTAACATGTATAATAAATTACTTATTCGTAAGGTACTCATCGAGACCTTTCATTAGAATGGTCGCAAACGACATTTGTGACTAAAAAATGTCATGATGTCCAAAAAGACACAGGGTCATATCTCCGAAGATAATGGCCAATTGGGTCTCAAATAATTTTTTAAAATAAGACAATAATATACATAGTTATAACTTTACGTAAAAGTGACTACTTTCTTACTACAAGGCTCACAATTAATATTTGTACTATTTAGACCAAAATCTTTGGACACCCCTGGTTGGCTGTTCCACCAAAGTTGTGTTGGCTAACAAGTGAAAATCAAAATGTAATATTAAGAGGTACACAAAACCACTTTCAAAACTTCCGCACCGGGGGGGGGGGGGGGGGGGGGGGGGGGGGGGAAAGGTTTCTATTAGTGGGCCCATGGTCTACTAAGTCAACATTCCGAAATGAACTATATATTATGTATTCATTACCCCTTTTCTCTTGCGCTATGCTACGATATTTTGAACACAAATAACTACTGAAGAACTCCTTAAATTATGTTGTAAACAAAAATGAGGGAAATTGCGAGGAAATAGATTTAAATGATGATAATAATAATAATAATAATAATAATAATAATAATAATAATAATAATAATAATAATAATAATAATAATAATAATAATAATAATAATAATAATAATATTAATAATAATTATAATAATAATAATAATAATAATAATACTAATAAAATAATAATTTTTTTTTTTTTTTTTTTTTATTGAGAGTTATATTGACACAAAAGTATACATAGGACATGTATTGTTATCCCACTAAGCCCTTAGGCTTGACTGTGGGGTTCTCCCCAAAAGAAACAAAAATACACAAAAACCACAAATAATTCCATATTAACATAATTAATTTAAAAATGAAAATAAAAAAAAAAAATATTAAAATAATTGTGAAGAAAATGAAGATTTACAAACATTAACATACACATTATAAGCTACCAAAGCAAAGAGAACACAACCGAGACTAAACTTAACTGTGTCAATAATTATTTTTATTTATATAGAAGTCTTTAACTTCTCTTTTAAGTTGACTAAGTGAGGGAAGCGCAGTTATATACAGAGGCAAATCATTAAAAATACTAGGAATTATTACTTTGAGAGTCCTGGCGCCATGCTTATTGTTATAAGTCGGCACATAATAAAAAGCTGTATTTTGAGAACGCGTTGCGATGGAACGATGGATGGGTGTTTTAAAGTTAGATTTAAAATTGAATTGTATTGCAATCCTGTACATGTATAATTGATTAACCGGTAACACATCTCCTTTTAAATAAATATTATCTCCGGTCTCATTTTCAACTGAGTTAGTGAACAAACGAATCAGTCGATTCTGTAAGCTTATTAATTTATTCAAATTAGATTGCGACGCGTTACCCCATGCTAAAATACCATACATTAATACGGATGCTGCCAGAGATTGATAAATTGTTTTAAGAACGTTAGCCGGAAACATGCTTTTGATCGAATACATTTGGCTAAGGCATGACCGTAATTTACTGCACATTTTGGCTATATGTGGTGACCAACTAAGTCGGTTGTCAATTATTATTCCTAGGTACATATGGCTATCCACACATTGAACGACCGATTTACAACTACATGCTTCACCATGCAAACAATCATAAGAGTGAGAGATGACCTTAACAATAGAGTGACGATCTTGGTTTAAGGGGTTACATATATGAACAATTTTTGTTTTATCTACGTTAATAACCAGCTTATTATCGTGAGCCCACAATAATAATCTGTTGAAGTCTATTTGTAAATATTGTATGGCAATTGATAAGTTTTTGTGTACAGCTATTATTGCTGTGTCATCTGCATATAAATAGATATTGCATTTACGCATGTAATTGATAATATTGTTCACATAAATCAGGTAGAGAATTGGTCCTAAAATTGAACCCTGAGGTACCCCGGTATTGACAGGTAATTTTTTACTGGTTGTTTTACGAACTTTGACCGATACTTCTCTATCACTTAAATAGCTCTTAAACCATTTAAGCATATTGCCTCTTATTCCTATTTGTTCCAGATTATCTAATAGTATGTTATGGTTGAGAGTATCGAAAGCTTTGCTAAAATCAATAAACATAGCTACAATATGCATATTATCGTCTAGTTTTGAATTAACGAAATCCGTAAATTGTAACAATAAATCTGACGTGCTTCTCCCTTTCTGGAAGCCATATTGTTGATTAGTTATAATGTTGAAATTAGCCAAATATTTTGATAGCGCATTTTCCACACAACGTTCTAATATTTTTTCAATTACTGGCAGTAACGCGATAGGTCTGTAGTTACTATAATCAAGATGATCTCCTTTTTTGTAGATAGGTCTAATTATAGAAATTTTCAACTCTTTAGGCACCACACCTTCTTCAATTGATAAGTTTATAAGGTTAGCAATATAGGGGCTTATCTCATCGCACACATTCTGTAAATCTTTCACTCGAATACCGTCAATACCCGGCTGTTTACGTTCCATACTATTGATAATTGCTGCGACTTCCCTTGCTGACACTTCCGGCATATAGAACGATTGATTTTGACCCCTCTCTATATATGGAGTGCAGACCTTTTTGTCACAAGTATGCTGTAATTTAGTCACACCCTCAACAAAAGAGTTCACAAAGCAATCTACAATTTCCGCGTGCGAATTTTTTTGCCCTAAGTATCTGTCAATAATGTCATCGACAGAATCTTTCGGCTTTCTTCCCATTGCATTATTAATAGTTTGCCACGTTTTTTTAATGTCATTTTTATAATGTTCAAATTTATTCTGAAAATAATGTTTT
Source organism: Isoperla grammatica (assembly GCA_945910005.1). NCBI lineage: Eukaryota > Metazoa > Arthropoda > Insecta > Plecoptera > Perlodidae > Isoperla > Isoperla grammatica. The sequence continues at coordinate 44,439,418 of OX246746.1, forward strand.
TTTGTTCTTCTTATAAGGCTGTTAACTCTATTCCTTATCTGTTTATACTGTTGGAAATAAAAATCCTTTAAAGGATTTAAAAGATTAGCGCTTTTCCATTTTTGAAAACATTTGTCCCTACATTTAGTCAACTCACGTATCTCGTCTGTTACCCATTCTTGATTTACTCGTTTATTTTTCCTCGCTTTGGTATGGACGTTGACAGTACATGATTCATAAGCTTTGGCAAATATCTCTTCTATGGCATTGTATATGTCAGTACAATTGCGATAATCTCCCAGATCACCCCAGTGAACGGCCTTCAGCATGTTGTATAGTTTTACTTCATCCAAAACAAACTCGGTCTCTGACCTGGTACGATGCATACACTGGATATCACGTCGACTGTTCAGCAAGGACCCGACTCGAGCGTTTGGGACAACCCTTAGGAAAGGTCTGCGCGGCGAACAATTGACCGCAGTTGGCGAAGGGTTTTGGGTGAAAAAAAATGTTTTAGCACAATGCATACTTGCAAACTGAGAACCCTGCTGAACAATGTTTGATTCCGACAATAATTTTAAAGAGCGACACTTGTAATCACGTTATTTAGATTTTTCTGATCATTTTCGTTTTTTGTGCGAAGTCAGTATCTTAATTTAAAGAGAACATTAAGTTGATGATGTTTTCGGGTTACTTCACTTTTTAGCCAGTGGTGTATTCCTCAAAAGTTCCCGTGCCCTTCCCAACATTTAAAAACATTATATACTAACCCGACACGTTTTTCTCATTACCATTTAACATTATATATTATAAAACACGTGTTATCTATTTAGTTCGACATTACAATAATTATGTTGCGTGAGTTTACTATTCTTTATTAATGAGCATGGATGACTATTCCTCAAATTGTGTTTGAAATTGTTCTGAAGTCGAGCTTGAAAATTTGGATGCGACGATTGAAAGTGGATATTAGCACATGAAAAGAAAGTAAAATTCCAAAGAAGCACCGGCGCTTTGGGAAACTGATGCATTGTATACAGGTGGCCAAGATTAAGGAATTGAAAGAGGAGCTGACAAGACAATCCGCACACAGTTCCTGCCTCGTGCACGTGCACCCAATTGTTTTCAAATTTCCAGGAAACGTAGGCTAGCACAGTGGCCGGGATAGTACTGGGTTCAGTTCCCGCGACACGCTGGGCTCCACACCATTCTCTTCTGTGATTTTGATTTGCCATCTACTTACGAAAGCAGATTTTTCAATGAGTTGATAAAAGTTGAGGGGGTAGGGGGTTGACGATCGCCTAATCACCCCCGCCCCAACCCCCTCCCCCACATGTGCGCTACCGTCTATACAATCACAAGTTATAATTTTCAGTAGCAGGTGACATTATATTATAATGTATTATGCGATTCATTGTAAATTAAGTCACGGTTTTCGTATATACCAGTATCACATAGATACAGGTTATGTTAAAATAAAAAAAAAAAACGTACCCGAACCAAGAATCGAACCCACGATTCGCTGCAATGGAAACAGAAATAAACCCACTAGACCAACGAGCTATACATGAAAAAGGCTTTGTAAACATATTATTATGAAAACTACATGTATTTCGGATGTGCCCTACATTACATGTATGTGGACGTTGGTGGATGTGTGTGACTAAAAATTGAGTGACAGCTACAATTAAAAAAGTGACTATATTGTCTTAGCGTTGCGCGTTCAATGGTACGCTTTTTAATAGCATTATGATGATGGAAAGCCGAAAACTATAATAACAATGTTTTGAATAACTATTTATAGTCACCCCCAGGTCCCTTTTCCCTCCAAATGAGTACATGGGTATGACAGGTTGTAAATAAGTTCTTTTGAGACGTTCGGAGTCCATCCCGCAGATGGTCGCCAACGATAATTGCTTCGGTGAGGGCTGTTGAAAAAGGTCCCATCCACGCGCTTTGTCGTGCGTGGCCTAGCCTGAGGTGCTGAACAGCCGATGTGATACGAATTTTAGGCCTACCTGAGTTCAAGTCCAAGGCTAACATAAGCATATAATGATCACTAACCTTAGTTGTAAACACTGCCGCGTCCACGTCATTGACATTACCTTTAATGTATGCGTGATCAATACATGACTGTGTTAATTTTCCTGCCATAACCTCCTCTCTAGTTGGTTGCGTAATGCACTTCGTGAACCCATGACCTGCCAGTTCATTTTCATATAAATGTACACAATTATCAAAGATATCTAATACATCAATGTTTGTATCTCCGATTATTAAAACATTTTTGTTTTTATTTGATTGAGAATACGACGATAATAATAATAATAATAATAATAATTAATAATAATAATAATAATAATAATAATAATAATAATAATAATAATAATAATAATAATAATATTAATAATAATAATAATAATAATAATAATAATAATAATAATAATAATAATAATAATAATAATAATAATAATAATAATAATAATAATAATAATAATAATAATAATAATAATAATAATAATAATAATAATAATAATAATAATAATAATAATAATAATAATAATAATAATAATAAATGTGAAATATACATTTTTATTTATTGTCTCACTTGAATTTCCACGCTACATAGCAAACAGCTGATGCGGTAATTCCCTCAGTCAATTGAACTAACAGCTCGCCAGCTGTAGTTTCACGCTCAAGAGAAATTGAGAGCTAGTCTGGCTGTAGTTAGACACTCAGGCGAAAGGTTCTTGTCAGGCTCTGTGACTCCCCCCCCCCCTGCCCCCTGAGCATGCATGTGGTGTCAAGAGTGAAAGTGTGGGAGAGTTTCAGAAAACATTAGTTTAATGAGATTTGGTAGACATTATGCGAGAAAATGAGATTTGTGTCCAGTTAGCTGTAAAGAGGTTACCTGAATATGAGTCTTATGTTCAAAACTAAACAAACATAATTTCAGGACAAGGTATTCACCTCAATATTACATTATCCATTCATAAAACTCAGTCCTAGCTTAGCGAGCAAGATTCACGTATGAAAGTTCTTATTTCTATTGCGTTATCATACTTTTGTTTGTGTGATGAAGGTTGGAAAAACTATTGTTTTCTATACACTCCATCCTCTATGCTCCAGATGCTTGGAGAACATACTGACAGACACGTAAGAAGATCTAACAAGCGGACGGTACTCATTTGTTACTAGTTGGAAGGCAGCTGGGAAATGAGTCGTTTCTCAGATGGAAAAATAAGCACTGAAATAAATTTCACGAAATTAAATACGTTATGAATGAATTTTAGTAAAATATGTTTTGTCCCGAATGCATAGTTCACACTCAAGCCCGCCTCAACTCAGCCTTATAGCCACCAAACACAGAGCCGTCCACAAGGCAATGCCGTTCCGTGAGTGGTGGTTAGGCGAGGCTGAGGAGAGGCTGAGTTGAGGAAGGCTTGAGTCTGGACTATGCATAAGAAGAATGCGTTTCGTAACATTTTTTTTAGGACAGACTTTCACTTTCCGGTGCATTTTGTAAAACAGTTTTAAGATGAATGGACATACAGGGATTTAAAGAGGCGTTATGGTAAAAATGAAGAACAGATAGAGGAAGCGCGAAGTGGAGAATAGGCTTGATTGAGGAGGATGTGAGAGGGGAATGTAATGAAGTGACAGAAACAGACAGGGGGGTGTTGTCAGGAGGAATATGAGCAAGAAGAAAGAAAGCCCGACTTCAGACTGTGCTGTGACCTTGAGGGCAGAGTGGTGCTCCGTGGTGGTCAGAGTGGCGTTCAGATAGTTTTTAGATGTGTTTTAGTTGTGACCACCACCCAGAATAACAAATATTACTGATAACAAAATATAATATTCTATGAAATGAATAAATATGATATGATTGTCGGGTTGTCACATAGCGATTGAGGGGAACAGGTAAGAAAATCTAAAGTCTAGCAAGAGGGATGAAGTGACAGCAACAAGACTGCAAGCATGAGGGAACTAGCCGCCAGAGATGAACATAAGAGAGCCCCACTATACGGACTGCTGTGGCCTTGAGAAGTCTAGCAAGAGGGATGAAGTGACAGCAACAAGACTGCGGATGAGGGAACCAGGAGCAAGGGATGAACATAAGAGAGCCCCACTATACGGACTGCTGTGGCCTTGAGAAGTGTAGCAAGAGGGATGAAGTGACAGCAACAAGACTGCGGGTGAGGGAACCAGCAGCAAGGGATGAACATAAGAGAGCCCCACTATACGGACTGCTGTGGCCTTGAGAAGTGTAGCAAGAGGGATGAAGTGACAGCAACAAGACTGCGCGGGTGAGGGAACCAGCAGCAAGGGATGAACATAAGAGAGCCCCACTATACGGACTGCTGTGGCCTTGAGAAGTCTAGCAAGAGGGATGAAGTGAACGCAACAAGACTGCGCAGGTGAGGGAACCAGCAGCAAGAGATGAACATAAGAGAGCCCCACTATACGGACTGCTGTGGCCTTGAAAAGTCTAGCAAGAGGGATGAAGTGACAGCAACAAGACTGCGGGTGGAGGGAACCAGGAGCAAGGGATGAACATAAGAGAGGACTGCTGTGGTCTTGAGGGCGGAGTGATGGTCACATTTGCACACTCGTGCGATCGTTCAGGAAGAGAGTTATGTGTTTGTATGAAGATAAGAGGAGTGGTATTTCTTATTACTGTATTTGATTACTATTTTATTAAATTTGTTAGGAGTTTTGTGAATTAATTTTGTTTTTTTGCCCACAAGAAAATTGATGCTGGTATGTGCTTCCGCTTTGTCTATTTTAATCGTCTTCGGCCTTTCTCCCTTAAAAATACACACTATGGACAAACTGTTCTCATTTTTACTTTCACAACGGCGTGAGGCTTATTCCTTTCAAGGACGTGTTTAATTACGTACGAATAATAATATATTTCGAAGAAAACCAGCCTTGAAACAGAGCATGTCTCGCCAGGTGATTAACAATAGGCTACTGGCAACACCAAAAGACAACAATGAAATAAAAAAAATAAATCGATGGACAAACAACAAGCTGTCATAAAATAATTTCTTCTGATTTTGGAAAACTAAACAAAAAACAAACAAATACACATACAATTCTTTCACGTAGTCGTTGTCCATCATTAAAAGTTTTAAATGGCGAGCAGTTACTATTGCTACATTTGTTTTTATTTCTATGGTTGGAATTTTATTATTTTGACAGCTGATTGTTTGTCCATCAGTTCAATTCATTTGTTCCATTGTTGTAGTCCTGATGTGACGTCAGTTGCGGGTTCCCTATAGATACGGCGATATTTGGAATAGTTGGGAAGGTATATTCCAGTGCTTTTAGTCACTCAGGCCCAGCATTTGCCTATTGACTGAGGAAAACCTCGGAGATAATCTTCAGTCAGGATTGACGGTAAAGTAGATATCTAACTGGCCATCTACTATGGAGCCTCACATTTTAAAAATAACTCTCTGAATTTCGACGTGTACACTTTACATTATACAGACGTTTCACGCAGGGGCAACAATCTTAAAGGCATATTGTCATCTAGCGTTGTAGTTACACTATGTCAGACCTTGAATTATTTAAAGAATTTAGGAACAAAAATGAAAGAAATCGGTCCGTATTTAAACAAGTTATGAGCAATTTTAATCAAGAATGTTCATTGGGTGACGTCACACGCGTGACGTAGTTGGATGCGAGCTGTGCCGCGCTCACTCATCTTCGCTGAAGGCCATCCGTGCGCGCCCCACCGCCCCCGACCGCTATCGGACAGTTGAAGGGTGTTCGAAATGCAGTATGCTTGGCTTGGAGGAACTTGTATTGTCATCGTATTGAATTGATTGTCATCGGTGTGATCACTCTCACTATCATTAACAGATTCACATTCGTCAAAATCTTCTGTTTCAAACGGTTCGTCGTGGTCGTTTATTTCATCGGTTTCACTTTCCGAACTTGCACAAAACGTCATCCCCTCCGCAAACTGGTTGGCTCTTATTTAGTGTTTCAATATCAAGCTCAAACTTTATTTCCATCTCTTTAGGTTTATTCTGAAATGTTTCGTGATTTAGTGAGTCGTCATT
>OX246746.1:44450467-44460467 GCA_945910005.1 Isoperla grammatica
AAATTATTTTCGAGTTTATAATATTCCCTTGAGCGCGGCCGATTTTTATGGTCGTGACGTAGCTTTTACTAGTCCCGTGCCGCTAGCATCGGCGGGAGACGCGATATGTCGTGCGCGCGTCTATTTACCCTGTCATAGCAAACGAACTATTAGCGGTAGCTCACTGAACTCAATTACATGTTAATCTGCAATGTTTTCTCGTCCTACTCAATGCTTAAACGAGAAGAATATCTAACTTACGTAATGGGAAAAATTGATTTTAAATAAGCCAAGTTTTCCGTATTAACTCGCATATTTCAAAGTCTGGTTAGTATATTTTGCAACAACATTTTTGCCATTTTAGAAGGCTTGACATAATACGACATGCATGAAGAATGATGAAAAAAATACGGTATGTCGATATTAAAGATAACCCGCAAGCAGTGATTTAATGAATAAGTGTTGGTATTTGACATTTACCTGGGCAACTAGCCTGGCTGGAGAAGGTTGTCAGCGGCGGCTAGGAGGTGGTCGGTCCGCAAAGCATTTCCAAAAACATCAGGTCTAGTTTCCTTGGTAGCAGCTGTTGGTTCGATTTTTTATTTATTTCACTTTTAATCACTCAGAGCGAATGCAACAATAATACGACACTCAATAAAACTTAAGATTACATTCTTTTCAATGTCGATTTACTGCTGCAGATCATAACTATAATGTTCAGCTTATAGAGAGTTCTGATATTTTGTATTTACTATATACTATATACTATATATAATACTATATATATAATACTATACTATATATACTATTATATATATATATACTAATACTATACTATATATAATACTATACTATATATAATATACTATATTTACTAATAGAAAAGTCTGTATGTGACCTGCCCAGGGCCAACATTCTTCACGTGACTAACGAGTTATTTTGGTATTAGGATAAGTGGCTGACAGGTGGGGGAGGGGGCGTGTCTGAGGGTTGGTAGTAGGACTAAATTGCAGCAACAACATCGTGACAAAAAAACTCGAAATAACTAATCATTTAGGGATGCCGACTGTCAATAGCGGGTATCAAACCGACAACCTGTCGAATGAGAGGCTTGTGTGCTAGTACATTTGAGTAGTGTATATACCCATAGCTAAACTATCAGCTATTGTACATTGTACTTTGTACATTATCCCCATTGTACAATATATTGGGTACAATTATACTCAAAGCTAAAACATTGTACTTTGAACTTTATCCCTATTGTACACTTACATACTGGGTACAATTTGTCTGGTATTCATTATTCTTCATGTTCTGCTGGATGATGTTTTTGGAATGTGTACTAAACGATAGCACGTCAAGAGTAGCTAGACAACACCAACGCTGGAAGCGCAGTGCGGGCGTAAAAACAGTGATACAACGTAAATACATATCACATAACTGTACGCACATCCTAACACAAATTACAAAACCGTATTTTTTTAATAATTCTTCATGCATGTCGTATTATGTCAAGCCTTCGAAAATGGCAAAAATGTCGTCGCAAAATATACTAACCAGACTTTGAAATATGCGAGTTAATACGGAAAACGTGGCTTATTTAAAATCAATTTTTCCCATTACGTAAGTTATATATTCCTCTCGTTCAAGCATTGAGTAGGACGAGAAAACATTGCAGATTAACATGTAATTGAGTTCAGTGAGCTACCGCTAATAGTTCGTTTGCTATGACAGGGTAAATAGACGCGCGTACGACATATCGCGTCTCCCGCCGATGCTAGCGGCACGGGACTAGTAAAAGCTACGTCACGACCATAAAAGACGGCCGCGCTCAAGGGAATATTATCAACTCGAAAATAATTTATAGCTAATTCCTGGAGTGGGTATGAGGGTTCTAGTTTTCGCTATAATTTATAAAATAAATCAATAGATGTTATGGATATTAAATAGAGCTAGGGTTTCGATGTCCTCTAATGATCTGGGTGGGACACCTATCTTTGATGTGTTTGATGGTGTGCTAGGTGGATCTTGTGCTCAACAACTGCATTGTTAAAATAATTTCCCTTGTAATACAATTAATGACACGTGTGAATGTTACTTTTTCTTTTTTCTTCAGAACACATTAGTGGTGCCATATATTGTTGAGTTGTATTATCATCATCGTCATCATTGTCGTCGTCGTCGTCGTCGTCGTCGTCGTCGTCGTCGTCGTCGTCGTCGTCGTCGTCGTCGTCGTCGTCGTCGTCGTCGTCGTCGTCGTCGTCGTCGTCGTCGTCGTCGTCGTCGTCGTCGTCGTCGTCGTCGTCGTCGTCGTCGTCGTCGTCGTCGTCGTCGTCGTCGTCGTCGTCGTCGTCGTCGTCGTCGTCGTCGTCGTCGTCGTCGTCGTCGTCGTCGTCGTCGTCGTCGTCGTCGTCGTCGTCGTCGTCGTCGTCGTCGTCGTCGTCGTCGTCGTCGTCGTCGTCGTCGTCGTCGTCGTCGTCGTCGTCGTCGTCGTCGTCGTCGTCGTCGTCGTTGTTGTTGTTGTTGTTGTTGTCGTCGTCGTCGTCGTCGTCGTCGTCGTCGTTGTTGTTGTTGTTGTTGTTGTTGTTGTTGTTGTTGTTGTTGTTGTTGTTGTTGTTGTTGTTGTTGTTGTTGTTGTTGTTGCTGTTGTTGTTGTTGTTGTTGTTGTTGTTGTTGTTGTTGTTGTTGTTGTTGTTGTTGTTGTTGTTGTTGTTGTTGTTGTTGTTGTGTATATTATTATTGTACATTATCTTCTAAGGTTGGATGTAAGAGAAGGCCCAACTGGACTTAATCACGCATGAAAATAAAGACAAATATCTATCTAATAAATTCCCCACCCCCATTTCCTAAAACTCTGCTTTATACAAGAATGCTGTGACCAAACGAACTAATTGAATCGGTTTCTTTTTTTTTACTCAATCAATGTCGTGGACACCTTGACAGCTCGATACTCTTGCTACACCGTAGGTTCCAACACATATCGAGCCATCTAAATGTATCTCATTTGTCTCGTGCATATGTGTATAGGGAACCGCAGTTTTGAAGGCGGGGAGCGAGATGATTGTTTCTGGTCTCCGCGCCTGAGGAATTTATACATAGTAACGGAAACGCAACTCGTTGTTTCCCTTGAAACACGCAAAACATAAGGAAACCACAAAACATGGAATTGTATTCAGCTTTGTCGATGACGATTCAGTTGGTTCCAGAACGCAACTTAAATTTGTAACGTATGAGGCAAGTGTGTGAACGTAATGTAGTATAATAATACCACCAATTTTTTTGCTGACTCCTAGGATATCGAAATTTGTACATATATTTTTGGCCTTTTATGAAGCACTGTTGTATTTACAATTAAAGAAAATACAAGTGTGAATATTTGTCACGGACACAATGTGTGCACAGGATTGGCTTGGGATTTGTCTACGCACTGTACAAAAAAAGGTTTGAGCTTGGTGCTGTTATGTTCCCTTTAATTCGAGAATACGTTTATACATACTTAAGATTGAGAAAAGTGTTTTATATCAGTGTAAAGAGAAAAACTAACATTATTTGAATCGTGCGAGTCGGAGTATTTCATATAAGTTCTCTGGTAAGCCAGTAGAGTAGCGCTTATAAATAACACCGAGTACGGCCAGTAGCGTTTATATACCGGTAGGACAGTTTCATTGTTATGGCTTTCTTTGATTGGCGTTTGTCTGCAACAAAACATTGTGGAGTGACTGTTATTGTATTCGAAATGTTTGCTATTCTGAGTCGAGTGGTGAATGAGAGAGAACCAGTCAATGCCCACTTAGGTTTCCTGACAGTGACAACCATAGCAAGTGCACACTGGCCCTGCCTCGGCAAGTGAATGCATTGTATTACGCACCGTTGAGTGTGAGTGTGAGTGTGAGTGTGAGTGTGAGTGTGAGTGTGAGTGTGAGTGTGATTAGGGTTTCCAACTCTCCCGTATTTCCCGGGAAATCCCGTTTTCCACTGTGATTTCCCGCTTCCCGTATCAACTCTACACGGGAATCAGTTTTCCCGTATTTTCACAATTTGTTTTAAAAACCACATTTCCTAAACTTCCGCCTACTAACAAGTAACAACAGTACACAGTTTTCAGCATTTGAGCATTTTGAACTTGAAGTCTAATGTTGAGACAATTATTTCATTATTAATGGAACATAAAATGGTTAGGCAATAGAAACAGATCACCCAGCTGAGTTACAAGTTGTTAGTATTTATTCTCAATTTCGTGTTAAAATTTTTATAATTGTTTAAAACGGGATATAAAGCTTCTACATGATGCAAAATAGCTTGACAAAATGTAGTAGGTAACCAGCTTAAACGATACATATTAATTCCGCTTACCCACCCAAATTAAACATTAAGTGAATAAGAAAATTACACCTGCAAAGTTAATATTAAATCCCTAAACTCATTTTCTGGGACCTGACGTCTATTATAGGAAAACATTTTTTTTGCGCCAGTGGCGATTTGGCCTTCGGCAACTGAGACATCACCGTCCTCTTTCCCTCTACATTTCACATCAATTTTAAAATTCCCGTATTTTCATATTCAATAGTTGGCAACCCTAAGTGTGAGTGTGAGTGTGAGTGTGAGTGTGAGTGTGAGTGCAGCCCTGCCTCGGCAAGTGAATGCATTGTATTATGCACAGTTGAGTGTGAGTGTGAGTGCAGCCCTGCCTCGGCAAGTGAATGCATTGTATTACGCACAGTTGAGTGTGAGTGTGAGTGCAGCCCTGCCTCGGCAAGTGAATGCATTGTATTACGCACAGTTGAGTGTGAGTGTGAGTGTGAGTGTGAATGCAGCCCTGCCTCGGCAAGTGAATGCATTGTATTACGCGCAGTTGAGTGTGAGTGTGAGTGCAGCCCTGCCTCGGCAAGTGAATGCATTGTATTACGCACAGTTGAGTGTGAGTGTGAGTGTGAGTGTGAATGCAGCCCTGCCTCGGCAAGTGAATGCATTGTATTACGCACAGTTGAGTGTGAGTGTGAGTGTGAGTGTGAGTGCAGCCCTGCCTCGGCAAGTGAATGCATTGTACTACGCACAGTTGAGTGTGAGTGTGAGTGTGAGTGCAGCCCTGCCTCGGCAAGTGAATGCATTGTATTATGCACAGTTGAGTGTGAGTGTGAGTGCAGCCCTGCCTCGGCAAGTGAATGCATTGTATTACGCGCAGTTGAGTGTGAGTGTGAGTGCAGCCCTGCCTCGGCAAGTGAATGCATTGTATTACGCACAGTTGAGTGTGAGTGTGAGTGTGAGTGTGAATGCAGCCCTGCCTCGGCAAGTGAATGCATTGTATTACGCACAGTTGAGTGTGAGTGTGAGTGTGAGTGTGAGTGCAGCCCTGCCTCGGCAAGTGAATGCATTGTACTACGCACAGTTGAGTGTGAGTGTGAGTGTGAGTGCAGCCCTGCCTCGGCAAGTGAATGCATTGTATTATGCACAGTTGAGTGTGAGTGTGAGTGTGAGTGTGAGGTCAGCCCTGCCTCGGCAAGTGAATGCATTGTATTATGCAAAGTTGAGTGTGAGTGTGAGTGTGAGTGTGAGTGCAGCCCTGCCTCGGCAAGTGAATGCATTGTATTACGCACAGTTGAGTGTGAGTGTGAGTGTGAGTGTGAGTGTGAGTGTGAGTGCAGCCCTGCCCCGGCAAGTGAATGCATTGTATTATGCACAGTTGAGTGTGAGTGTGAGTGTGAGTGTGAGTGCAGCCCTGCCTCGGCAAGTGAATGCATTGTATTACGCACAGTTGAGTGTGAGTGTGAGTGTGAGTGTGAGTGTGAGTGAAGCCCTGCCTCGGCAAGTGAATGCATTGTATTACGCACAGTTGAGTGTGAGTGTGAGTGTGAGTGTGAGTGTGAGTGTGAGTGTGAGTGTGAGTGTGAGTGTGAGTGTTAGTGTGAGTGTGAGTGCAGCTCTGCCTCGGCAAGTGAATGCATTGTATTATGCAAAGTTGAGTGTGAGTGTGAGGGTGAGTGCAGCCCTGCCTCGGCAAGTGAATGCATTGTATTATGCACAGTTGAGTGTGAGTGTGAGTGTGAGTGTGAGTGCAGCCCTGCCTCAGAGAGTGAATGCATTGTATTATGCACAGTTGAGTGTGAGTGTGAGTGTGAGTGTGAGTGCAGCCCTGCCTCGGAGAGTGAATGCATTGTATTATGCACAGTTGAGTGTGAGTGTGAGTGTGAGTGCAGCCCTGCCTCGGCAAGTAAATGCATTGTATTACGCACAGTTGAGTGTGAGTGTTAGTGTGACTGTGTGTGCAGCCCTGCCCCGGCAAGTGAATGCATTGTATTAAGCACAGTTGAGTGTGAGTGTGAGTGTGAGTGTGAGTGTGAGTGTGAGTGCAGCCCTGCCTCGGCAAGTGAATGCATTGTATTATGCACAGTTGAGTGTGAGTGTGAGTGTGAGTGCAGCCCTGCCTCGGTAAGTGAATGCATTGTATTATGCACAGTTGAGTGTGAGTGTGAGTGCAGCCCTGCCTCGGCAAGTGAATGCATTGTATTACGCACAGTTGAGTGTGAGTGTGAGTGTGAGTGTGAGTGCAGCCCTGCCTCGGCAAGTGAATGCATTGTATTATGCACAGTTGAGTGTGAGTGTGAGTGTGAGTGCAGCCCTGCCTCGGTAAGTGAATGCATTGTATTACGCACAGTTGAGTGTGAGTGTGAGTGTGAGTGTGAGTGTGAGTGTGAGTGCAGCCCTGCCTCGGCAAGTGAATGCATTGTATTATGCACAGTTGAGTGTGAGTGTGAGTGTGAGTGCAGCCCTGCCTCGGCAAGTGAATGCATTGTATTATGCACAGTTGAGTGTGAGTGTGAGTGTGAGTGCAGCCCTGCTTCGGCAAGTGAATGCATTGTATTACGCACAGTTGAGTGTGAGTGTGAGTGTGAGTGTGAGTGCAGCCCTGCCTCGGCAAGTGAATGCATTGTATTATGCACAGTTGAGTGTGAGTGGGAGTGTGAGTGTGAGTGCAGCCCTGCCCCGGCAAGTGAATGCATTGTATTACGCACAGTTGAGTGTGAGTGTGAGTGTGAGTGCAGCCCTGCCTCGGCAAGTGAATGCATTGTATTATGCACAGTTGAGTGTGAGTGTGAGTGTGAGTGTGAGTGTAAGTGTGAGTGCAGCCCTGCCCCGGCAAGTGAATGCATTGTATTACGCACAGTTGAGTGTGAGTGTGAGTGTGAGTGTGAGTGCAGCCCTGCCTCGGCAAGTGAATGCATTGTATTATGCGCAGTTGAGTGTGAGTGTGAGTGTGAGTGTGAGTGCAGCCCTGCCCCGGCAAGTGAATGCATTGTATTATGCACAGTTGAGTGTGAGTGTGAGTGGGAGTGTGAGTGTGAGTGTGAGTGCAGCCCTGCCCCGGCAAGTGAATGCATTGTATTATGCACAGTTGAGTGTGAGTGTGTGTGTGAGTGTGAGTATGAGTGTGAGTGTAAGTGTGAGTGCAGCCCTGCCTCGGCAAGTGAATGCATTGTATTACGCACAGTTGAGTGTGAGTGTGAGTGTGAGTGTGAGTGCAGCCCTGCCTCGGCAAGTGAATGCATTGTATTATGCACAGTTGAGTGTAAGTGTGAGTGTGAGTGTGAGTGAGAGTGAGTGCAGCCCTGCCTCGGCAAGTGAATGCATTGTATTATGCACAGTTGAGTGTGAGTGTGAGTGTGAGTGTGAGTTTGAGTGAGTGCAGCCCTGCCTCGGCAAGTGAATGCATTGTATTATGCACAGTTGAGTGTGAGTGTGAGTGCAGCTCTGCCTCGGCAAGTGAATGCATTGTATTATGCACAGTTGAGTGTGAGTGTGAGTGTGAGTGAGTGCAGCCCTGCCTCGGCAAGTGAATGCATTGTAATATGCACAGTTGAGTGTGAGTGTGAGTGTGAGTGCAGCCCTGCCTCGGCAAGTGAATGCATTGTATTATGCACAGTTGAGTGTGAGTGTGAGTGTGAGTGTAAGTGTGAGTGTATGTGCAGCCCTGCCTCGGCAAGTGAATGCATTGTATTATGCACAGTTGAGTGTGAGTGTGAGTGTGAGTGTGAGTGTGAGTGTGAGTGTGAGTGTGAGTGCAGCCCTGCCTCGGCAAGTGAATGCATTGTATTATGCACAGTTGAGTGTGAGTGTGAGTGTGAGTGTGAGTGTGAGATTGAGTGCAGCCCTGCCTCGGCAAGTGAATGCATTGTATTATGCACAGTTGAGTGTGAGTGTGAGTGTGAGTGTGAGTGTGAGTGTGAGTGCAGCCCTGCCCCGGCAAGTGAATGCATTGTATTATGCACAGTTGAGTGTGAGTGTGAGTGTGAGTGTGAGTGTGAGTGTGAGTGTGAGTGCAGCCCTGCCTCGGCAAGTGAATGCATTGTATTATGCACAGTTGAGTGTGAGTGTGAGTGTGAGTGTGAGTGTGAGTGTGAGTGCAGCCCTGCCCCGGCAAGTGAATGCATTGTATTACGCACAGTTGAGTGTGAGTGTGAGTGTGAGTGTGAGTGCAGCCCTGCCTCGGCAAGTGAATGCATTGCATTATGCGCAGTTGAGTGTGAGTGTGAGTGTGAGTGTGAGTGCAGCCCTGCCCCGGCAAGTGAATGCATTGTATTATGCACAGTTGAGTGTGAGTGTGAGTGTGAGTGTGAGTGTGAGTGTGAGTGCAGCCCTGCCCCGGCAAGTGAATGCATTGTATTATGCACAGTTGAGTGTGAGTGTGTGTGTGAGTGTGAGTGTGAGTGTGAGTGTTAGTGTGAGTGCAGCCCTGCCTCGGCAAGTGAATGCATTGTATTACGCACAGTTGAGTGTGAGTGTGAGTGTGAGTGTGAGTGCAGCCCTGCCTCGGCAAGTGAATGCATTGTATTATGCACAGTTGAGTGTGAGTGTGAGTGTGAGTGTGAGTGTGAGTGAGTGCAGCCCTGCCTCGGCAAGTGAATGCATTGTATTATGCACAGTTGAGTGTGAGTGTGAGTGTAAGTGTCAGTGTGAGTGAGTGCAGCCCTGCCTCGGCAAGTGAATGCATTGTATTATGCACAGTTGAGTGTGAGTGTGAGTGTGAGTGCAGCCCTGCCTCGGCAAGTGAATGCATTGTATTATGCACAGTTGAGTGTGAGTGCAGCCCTGCCTCGGCAAGTGAATGCATTGTTTTATGCACAGTTGAGTGTGAGTGTGAGTGTAAGTATAAGTGTGAGTGTGAGTGCAGCCCTGCCTCGGCAAGTGAATGCATTGTATTATGCACAGTTGAGTGTGAGTGTGAGTGTGAGTGTGAGTGTGAGTGTGAGTGCAGCCCTGCCTCGGCAAGTGAATGCATTGTATTATGCACAGTTGAGTGTGAGTGTGAGTGTGAGTGTGAGTGTGAGATTAAGTGCAGCCCTGCTTCGGCAAGTGAATGCATTGTATTATGCACAGTTGAGTGTGAGTGTGAGTGTGAGTGTGAGTGTGAGTGTGAGTGCAGCCCTGCCCCGGCAAGTGAATGCATTGTATTATGCACAGTTGAGTGTGAGTGTGAGTGTGAGTGTGAGTGTGAGTGTGAGTGCAGCCCTGCCCCGGCAAGTGAATGCATTGTATTATGCACAGTTGAGTGTGAGTGTGAGTGTGAGTGTGAGTGTGAGTGTGAGTGTGAGTGTGAGTGTTAGTGTGAGTGCAGCCCTGCCTCGGCAAGTGACTGCATTGTATTACGCACAGTTGAGTGTGAGTGTGAGTGTGAGTGTGAGTGCAGCCCTGCCTCGGCAAGTGAATGCATTGTATTATGCACATTTGAGTGTGAGTGTGAGTGTGAGTGTGAGTGTGAGTGTGAGTGTGAGTGAGTGCAGCCCTGCCTCGGCAAGTGAATGCATTGTATTATGCACAGTTGAGTGTGAGTGTGAGTGTGAGTGTGAGTTAGTGCAGCCCTGCCTCGGCAAGTGAATGCATTGTATTATGCACAGTTGAGTGTGAGTGTGAGTGTGAGTGCAGCTCTGCCTCGGCAAGTGAATGCATTGTATTATGCACAGTTGAGTGTGAGTGTGAGTGTGAGTGAGTGCAGCCCTGCCTCGGCAAGTGAATGCATTGTATTATG
>OX246746.1:44465467-44505512 GCA_945910005.1 Isoperla grammatica
TGAGTGTGAGTGTGAGTGTGAGTGTGAGTTTGAGTAAGTGCAGCCCTGCCTCGGCAAGTGAATGCATTGTATTACGCACAGTTGAGTGTGAGTGTTAGTGTGACTGTGAGTGCAGCCCTGCCCCGGCAAGTGAATGCATTGTATTACGCACAGTTGAGTGTGAGTGTGAGTGTGAGTGTGAGTGTGAGTGTGAGTGCAGCCCTGCCTCGGCAAGTGAATGCATTGTATTATGCACAGTTGAGTGTGAGTGTGAGTGTGAGTGCAGCCCTGCCTCGGTAAGTGAATGCATTGTATTATGCACAGTTGAGTGTGAGTGTGAGTGTGAGTGTGAGTGTGAGTGTGAGTGTGAGTGTGAGTGTGAGTGTGAGTGTGAGTGTGAGTGCAGCCCTGCCTCGGCAAGTGAATGCATTGTATTATGCACAGTTGAGTGTGAGTGTGAGTGTGAGTGTGAGTGTGAGTGTGAGTGCAGCTCTGCCTCGGCAAGTGAATGCATTGTATTACGCACAGTTGAGTGTGAGTGTGAGTGTGAGTGTGAGTGCAGCCCTGCCTCGGCAAGTGAATGCATTGTATTACGCACAGTTGAGTGTGAGTGTGAGTGTGAGTGTGAGTGTGAGTGTGAGTGCAGCCCTGCCTCGGCAAGTGAATGCATTGTATTATGCACAGTTGAGTGTGAGTGTGAGTGTGAGTGTGAGTGCAGCCCTGCCTCGGCAAGTGAATGCATTGTATTACGCACAGTTGAGTGTGAGTGTTAGTGTGACTGTGAGTGCAGCCCTGCCCCGGCAAGTCAATGCATTGTATTACGCACAGTTGAGTGTGAGTGTGAGTGTGAGTGTGAGTGCAGCCCTGCCTCGGCAAGTGAATGCATTGTATTATGCACAGTTGAGTGTGAGTGTGAGTGAGTGCAGCCTTGCCTCGGTAAGTGAATGCATTGTATTACGCACAGTTGAGTGTGAGTGTGAGTGTGAGTGTGAGTGTGAGTGCAGCCCTGCCTCGGCAAGTGAATGCATTGTATTACGCACAGTTGAGTGTGAGTGTGAGTGCAGCCCTGCCTCGGCAAGTGAATGCATTTTATTACGCACAGTTGAGTGTGAGTGTGAGTGTGAGTGTGAGTGCAGCCCTGCCTCGGCAAGTGAATGCATTGTATTATGCACAGTTGAGTGTAAGTGTGAGTGTGAGTGCAGCCCTGCCTCGGTAAGTGAATGCATTGTATTACGCACAGTTGAGTGTGAGTGTGAGTGTGAGTGTGAGTGTGAGTGCAGCCCTGCCTCGGCAAGTGAATGCATTGTATTATGCACAGTTGAGTGTGAGTGTGAGTGTGAGTGCAGCTTTGCCTCGGCAAGTGAATGCATTGTATTATGCACAGTTGAGTGTGAGTGTGAGTGTGAGTGCAGCCCTGCCTCGGCAAGTGAATGCATTGTATTACGCACAGTTGAGTGTGAGTGTGAGTGTGAGTGTGAGTGCAGCCCTGCCTCGGCAAGTGAATGCATTGTATTATGCACAGTTGAGTGTGAGTGTGAGTGTGAGTGTGAGTGCAGCCCTGCCCCGGCAAGTGAATGCATTGTATTACGCACAGTTGAGTGTGAGTGTGAGTGTGAGTGCAGCCCTGCCTCGGCAAGTGAATGCATTGTATTATGCACAGTTGAGTGTGAGTGTGAGTGTGAGTGTGAGTGTGAGTGTGAGTGCAGCCCTGCCCCGGCAAGTGAATGCATTGTATTACGCACAGTTGAGTGTGAGTGTGAGTGTGAGTGTGAGTGCAGCCCTGCCTCGGCAAGTAAATGCATTGTATTATGCGCAGTTGAGTGTGAGTGTGAGTGTGAGTGTGAGTGCAGCCCTGCCCCGGCAAGTGAATGCATTGTATTATGCACAGTTGAGTGTGAGTGTGAGTGTGAGTGTGAGTGTGAGTGTGAGTGCAGCCCTGCCCCGGCAAGTGAATGCATTGTATTATGCACAGTTGAGTGTGAGTGTGTGTGTGAGTGTGAGTGTGAGTGTGAGTGTTAGTGTGAGTGCAGCCCTGCCTCGGCAAGTGAATGCATTGTATTACGCACAGTTGAGTGTGAGTGTGAGTGTGAGTGTGAGTGCAGCCCTGCCTCGGCAAGTGAATGCATTGTATTATGCACAGTTGAGTGTGAGTGTGAGTGTGAGTGTGAGTGTGAGTGAGTGCAGCCCTGCCTCGGCAAGTGAATGCATTGTATTATGCACAGTTGAGTGTGAGTGTGAGTGTGAGTGTGAGTTTGAGTGAGTGCAGCCCTGCCTCGGCAAGTGAATGCATTGTATTATGCACAGTTGAGTGTGAGTGTGAGTGTGAGTGCAGCTCTGCCTCGGCAAGTGAATACATTGTATTATGCACAGTTGAGTGTGAGTGTGAGTGTGAGTGAGTGCAGCCCTGCCTCGGCAAGTGAATGCATTGTATTATGCACAGTTGAGTGTGAGTGTGAGTGTGAGTGCAGCCCTGCCTCGGCAAGTGAATGCATTGTATTATGCACAGTTGAGTGTGAGTGTGAGTGTGAGTGTTAGTGTGAGTGTGAGTGCAGCCCTGCCTCGGCAAGTGAATGCATTGTATTATGCACAGTTGAGTGTGAGTGTGAGTGTGAGTGTGAGTGTGAGTGTGAGTGCAGCCCTGCCTCGGCAAGTGAATGCATTGTATTATGCACAGTTGAGTGTGAGTGTGAGTGTGAGTGTGAGTGTGAGATTGAGTGAAGCCCTGCCTCGGCAAGTGAATGCACTGTATAATGCACAGTTGAGTGTGAGTGTGAGTGTGAGTGTGAGTGTGAGTGTGAGTGTGAGTGCAGCCCTGCCCCGGCAAGTGAATGCATTGTATTATGCACAGTTGAGTGTGAGTGTGAGTGTGAGTGTGGGTGTGAGTGTGAGTGCAGCCCTGCCTCGGCAAGTGAATGCATTGTATTATGCACAGTTGAGTGTGAGTGTGAGTGTGAGTGTGAGTGTGAGTGTGAGTGCAGCCCTGCCCCGGCAAGTGAATGCATTGTATTACGCACAGTTGAGTGTGAGTGTGAGTGTGAGTGTGAGTGCAGCCCTGCCTCGGCAAGTGAATGCATTGTATTATGCGCAGTTGAGTGTGAGTGTGAGTGTGAGTGTGAGTGCAGCCCTGCCCCGGCAAGTGAATGCATTGTATTATGCACAGTTGAGTGTGAGTGTGAGTGTGAGTGTGAGTGTGAGTGAGTGCAGCCCTGCCTCGGCAAGTGAATGCATTGTATTATGCACAGTTGAGTGTGAGTGTGAGTGTGAGTGTGAGTGTGAGTGAGTGCAGCCCTGCCTCGGCAAGTAAATGCATTGTATTATGCACAGTTGAGTGTGAGTGTGAGTGTGAGTGCAGCTCTGCCTCGGCCAGTGAATGCATTGTATTATGCACAGTTGAGTGTGAGTGTGAGTGTGAGTGAGTGCAGCCCTGCCTCGGCAAGTGAATGCATTGTATTATGCACAGTTGAGTGTGAGTGTGAGTGTGAGTGTGAGTGTGAGTGCAGCCCTGCCTCGGCAAGTGAATGCATTGTATTATGCACAGTTGAGTGTGAGTGTGAGTGTGAGTGTGAGTGTGAGTGAGTGCAGCCCTGCCTCGGCAAGTGAATGCATTGTATTATGCACAGTTGAGTGTGAGTGTGAGTGTGAGTGTGAGTGTGAGTGTGAGTGTGAGTGCAGCCCTGCCTCGGCAAGTGAATGCATTGTATTACGCACAGTTGAGTGTGAGTGTGAGTGTGAGTGTGAGTGTGAGTGCAGCCCTGCCTCGGCAAGTGAATGCATTGTATTACGCACAGTGGAGTGTGAGTGCAGCCCTGCCTCGGCAAGTGAATGCATTGTATTATGCACAGTTGAGTGTGAGTGTGAGTGTGAGTGTGAGTGTGAGTGTGAGTGTGAGTGCAGCTCTGCCTCGGCAAGTGAATGCATTGTATTATGCACAGTTGAGTGTGAGTGTGAGTGTGAGTGTGAGTGGAGTGTGAGTGTGAGTGTGAGTGTGAGTGTGAGTGTGAGTGCAGCCCTGCCCCGGCAAGTGAATGCATTGTATTATGCACAGTTGAGTGTGAGTGTGAGTGTGAGTGTGAGTGCAGCCCTGCCTCGGCAAGTGAATGCATTGTATTACGCACAGTGGAGTTAGACTGAATGCATTGTGAGTGCGGAGGCTGTCACCACGTAGATAAATCCCATTCGACCACAGCACTGAAATAGACTTAGCTCGCAGCATCTTGTACCTCTTCCAACTTCGACAAAGAATACAGTGGCCGTTATTATGAACGCAAATAGTATTTCAAGACAAACACTTTGCAAAATTTACTTAAGTTAATTTTACCACCAGTAAATTTGAGACTTTTCCAGTTGTTTATTGTCATTTATTTTTACTATAACGACGTCAGAAAATGTAGGCGTCTCATTAATAACAGATGTGATATTAAATCCATCCACATCGAGTGAATGGTTTTGTCGAATACTTCTAACCAGCTGGCAGCGAATACGTCTTCTGTACGTCATAATTAGGAATCGTTTATTTATTAATAAGAATAACGAGATTTGTTATCAAACAAGTCGGCATGTGAAAAGTGAATAGTTGCAAGGTTATGCGACACAAGCATGCGGCGTGTTAATTACCATAGATATACAATATTGGGTGATAATGGTTTAATGCAATATTCTGTGTATAGGCCTAGTTCCTTTCTGCAATGAGCTACATTCCCTGATTTTAATGTGAACGAAAAGGCACAGTGATATATCTACCTAAAGATGTATGTCTGATTAATCTACGTACGACATGTTTACAGCTGATTCACTTCATGCCTAATTAGCCGATGTGTATAACAAACAATCAATACCATACATCTTTCACATATCCCATGTACGTCACTCACTCTTGTGACTCAATTCTATAGCTCCGACAATACGAAGCACGCTTGGCAATTGGCAGGAGTCTATTTGTTTATTTCTGAAGATCAGTCTATTTCACTTACATACTATACACATTTTTATAAGTGATAAGAAAGAATATATGAATTCGCATCTAGGGTCGTAGATAGTTAAATTTTCTCATATGGGACAGCCAGAAGAAATAGGCCTATGTGAAGATTGATTTTTTATGACTTTTTAGTTTTTACGAAAGACAAAAGTATTCAAATAATGTTTTGCAGTTTTTTGGTTATTGTTGATTTTGAATCATTTTTTAAGATACATTTAGTTGTAGTGACCTTCAATTCTGTAACAACAGAGCAAAACTGTGTATTATAATGTACGACATAAACAGTAAAATGTTGCTGAAAATGTATGTCCTTTTCTCATAAATATAATTAAAACAATAATATTTAATAATGATGATGATTATTATTATTATTATTATTATTATTATTATTATTATTATTATTATTATTATTATTATTATTATTATTATTATTATTATTATTATTATTATTATTATTATTATTATTGTATTATTATTATTATTATAATTATTATTTTTATTTTATTATTATTATTATTATTATTATTATTATTATTATTATTATTATTATTATTATTATTATTATTATTATTATTAATGTTGTTACTATTATAATTAGTAATTAAAGTAACTTACAATTACTGACTCAAAAGAATGGATTAACGAGACTCCCACCGTAAATAATAAAGGCACAGATAACAAATTCAAAAGGTATTTAATAATAACACATAGTGCCCAGAAAATGAGGATGTGAGAAAAATCGTTAGAACATTATAGAGTGGCGTGGTATTTTAGTATACCTCATATTTGCCATGGCTGCATCTCTACGGTTTCTATGTTTGTTTATTATTTTGTCCAGGTCTATGTACGCTCGGATTGCGCAGTAAGAGGCTTCGTTGCGTGAAGCGGGAAGATCCTTTTGAATACCTAATAACAATACATATTAATGTATATGTTTCTAGGCATATATTAATATATAATAATGAAAACTTAACATTAAGTATGAATAACACAAATGTGATCACTGGTTTTGACCGAGTTTGAGGAATGATTTACGGTTTAACGAGTCCAGACGGTAATAAGATACACACATGAAAAGTTGACATTGTACATGTACGTCGCTTCGTATACATGCAGAACACCGCTTGTAGCTGTGATTGTATTTAACACATCACAATAATATATACTTACAATGATAATCTAGTCAAGTTGACAAACACCTTGTGCCCTTCCATAATAAGTTATACAAGATATTTACCAAAAAAAGTACCCAAACTGATAGTAAAATAAATGACGCTTTGAATCGCAGCAGCAGGCGAGGATACTAGTTATCTCCTGGTGAAATATAGACGACTTCTCGTGCCATATGAATTGTACCGCTACACTTAAATGTGATATAAATGATTCAATATGTTTACCTGCGAGTGATATGCGTGGAGTGGATGACTGGCGCCAATGCGATTCTACCTGTACTAGTGAAGCAGTGAAGCAGTGAAGCACCCAAGCTCTGTAGTTTCCCGTCAACAGTCACGGACCAGAGCGCAGAGGAAGTGACGCCAGAATACTATCACTTCCCAGGGATATGACCGCGTTTCACTAACAACGAGGCAGGTGAAACAATGCCCATGAGGTACAGTGCTCGGTACCGATAGGGTACAACAGTCAAACAATGAAGACGGGCCCCAATATATGGAGTTACCACAACAACAGGGGTAGGGGTAGGGGTACAACAATCAAACAATGAAGACGGGCCCCAATATATGGAGTTACCACAACAACAGGGGTAGGGGTAGGGGTACAACAGTCAAACAATGAAGACGGGCCCCAATATATGGAGTTACCACAACAACAGGGGTAGGGGTAGGGGTACAACAGTCAAACAATGAAGACGGGCCCCAATATATGGAGTTACCACAACAACAGGGGTAGGGGTAGGGGTTCAAAAGTCAGACAATGGACAACCAAATGAGCCCCACTTCAAAGTATCCGAGCCTCCGTTTGGAAGGATATGGTATAGTTCTTCTTCCAGCGCAGAAAGTCCACCGTTCGATTTTCGGTTCGGGTTGGGGTCTTTTAAATTTGGTTATTGACTTATATATGGATTAAACTTGACTTATTGACTATTGACTCGGAAATTGACACATCTTTATGATGCTGGCGTATAAGCAAACGGTGGCTTTCAAACCATCATGACAACGAAGCACATAATAGATGGTATAATGTCTGATAAAAATAACTTCTTGCATCTGAGTTGGTAGACAAATACAAGTTAGTTTATTTATAAATATGAAGGGTAGTAACATATAATATATATATATATATATATATATATACAAGAAAATAAGTTAACTAAAATTGGCCCGTATATTAGCAGGGACAAAATATCAAAAATAATTTAGTAGAATTGGCCACATAGGCTATTCTTATGTGCGTGTGCGTGTGCGTGTGCCTGGTATTCCAGACAGTCAGGATTCATTCTCGGCAGCGGGAATCGACGACTGTGACTACAAGTACATCTAGACACTGATTACAATGACTACAGTCTTAGGGGATACCTTGGCTGGCACCATTCTAGTCTCAAAACGGAAACGTATCTATATTGAAAACAACTTGTCGCATCACGTATAGGCCTAGTAAAAGATGTACATTGTACATGTACACTAATGTTCGTTCAGTATGAGATGAGAGGACTTCTGTACACAAAATGCAATCACCTTCTTATTCTAAGTGTCAAGGTCGTGTACATAGTAAGACAATATAGAGTTAGGTATATATCACTTGCATAGTTAGATGTTAGTCATTTCCTATTATTACTACAATATTGTTAGTATTATTATTATTATTATAATTATTATTATTATTATTATTATTATTATTATTATTATTATTATTATTATTATTATTATTATTATTATTATTATCATTATTATTATTATTATTATTATTATTATTATTATTATTATTATTATTATTATTATTATTATTATTATTATTATTATTATTATTATTTTATTGTTGCAATACATACAAACTCGGTCAAAACCGGCGTAAACATGTTGTACGGACATAAATGTCAAGTATTTCCATGTGTTTATCTTATTAACGTCTACTTAGAACTAATTAAATATATCATTGTCCATATTATTTTAAACTTAAGTTTAAAAGTCTCTTGACAAGAAACGGCGTCGACGCTAGCAATCATTATGCTAAAACACTTAAAATCCTAGAAATCTTGTGCCGCGAAGAGCCTTCTAAACACTAACACTACTAACACGTCAATTAAACTAAACTAAACTAAACTAACACGTTACACGTCAATAGTTTGCCACATGTGCTTCTTGCACAGGGAAGGGAAGTGTCTTATCTATGAACCTGATTTTCTTGCTCTTGACAACAAGTTTTAAGTCCACATTAGAATATGTATATTGCTTTCTTCTCTTGAGCGTGGCCCGGTACATAGAGGCTAAGCTACCTGTAGATTTACGAATTATTCAAGCTCAAGAAGATTGAAAACCACACATTAATCAATATTAAACATTAAAATTACATCGCTTCCACAACAACTACCAAACTAAATAAATAAATAAATAAAAAAAATAACAAATAAAGCTATGAATATGATTTCTTAGTTAAGTAGCATGTAAAAGGGATTGCATTACGCTGTTCTTTTGCGCATGCTTATTGTTTCATACCGAGCCACAGGCTCATCCTGAAGGAGTGAAATTGTCACTCATGGTTTGAAATCTTGAGGGAAGGGGGTGTATCCTAAACATAGCTGCTAGCGTTGGTTTTACATTTTCAAGGACATTTTTCAATTTTACACATGTTGCCACTTTTCGGTAAAAATTACCGATAATGATACTGGCAACATTACCGATTTTTAAATCACCAGTAATTTTTTACCTCTAGCCCTGCTATACTCCTAAACATAGCTGCTAGCGTTGATTTTACATTTTTTAATTTTACACATGTTGCCACTTTTTGGTAAAAATTTCCGATAATGTTACTGCCAACATTACCGATTTTTAAATCATTGGTAATTTTATACCTCTAGCCCTTCTATACTGTCGTTGGCATAAGCAGCAACGTGTTGTCATCACGGGCTATGTAATAGTGAAGTGAAGCATGTGACAGCATTGAGATACAGATTGAATGAATAGAGCGCCCTCGCTAAGGTGTCTTTTGTGACCGACTCGAACCTATCCCAACCTTTTTCTTTTATCTTGCGGGCAAGAGAATACATTTTATTTCTGAACACGTTTTCGTGAATCATATTAATTTTCTTGCTGCATGTTTTCGTGGCTGTGTTGATCATGAGACTTTTTGATGTTTTGTCCTACTATGAAAACAACTGATTCAATTTGATGAATAGAATCAACACTTGCTTCTTACGCCGACCACTATATCGAGTTGAAGGCTACGAGAAAGACCTCTGCGCGCGTAGGACATTGCTTGGACTCTCTAACTCGAGGCCTTTGACTGGACTTCTGGAATTAATTCAAATGTTTGGCAATACTTTATCAAATACAATTGGTGAGTACGTTGATGAGCCTTATTTGGCTCAACTCAATGTATCGTGGTGATCATTCCTTTTTCCGCGTGGAGAAGTATTTAAAATGCGAGGAAATATCAGTGCCAATGTATTAGACCCACTGACAAAGCTCAGCCTATGCTCCAGGGGTGGACTGGGATGATGGGTTTCGGGGGGCCCGCACGAGGCATCGTGGCGTAGCTGATGACTGGGGCGAAGCCCCAGCCGCCAAAGGCGATTTCGCCGAAGGCGTGAACAGTTTCTGGGGTTGCATTGAATTTGATGGCCTAAAATGCGATTTTAGGACGCGATTAACAGAGGCCACCCTACGAGTAGCACCACCGGGTGAATAATTAAAAAAATTTAAATAAAACGATATTTGAGATAGGCCAACGCCCATTAGTGTTACTGACAATTACTAAATATTGTCACTCCCAAGTCTTAAAATGCGTGCGAGTGGATTTGACAAGGTTTCCCGGGCGACGGGGGCCATGGGCGAGATTTTTTAGCAATACAGAGAAATATTTACATCATAGGATAGGACCTTACGGGTC
Source organism: Isoperla grammatica (assembly GCA_945910005.1). Lineage (NCBI taxonomy): Eukaryota > Metazoa > Arthropoda > Insecta > Plecoptera > Perlodidae > Isoperla > Isoperla grammatica. The sequence goes on from OX246746.1 coordinate 44,475,486, forward strand.
CAGATTGCCAAAGGGCCCGGATTTGCCTAGGGGCCCTGGATGCGATCGCATCCCGGCATCCCTAGACAGTTCGCGCCTGCTATGCTCAGCCAACCAGTTAAGAGATCTGTATGTATAGCCCAGTCAATAGTCATCCAATATAGGTCGTGATGCGCTGTCATCCAGCACAAGTGCAGAACTCGACTAGATGTCGCAGGCAGTCACTCAATGACAGTCAATCTTGATCAGTTCATACCCTGGCTTTACTCAAAGGTAGCACGTTTGACTGATTTCGAGCCAAATCTTATTTCGACCAGGATAGTACAGACGTCGAACATGTCTAGTGTGATAGCATCACGCCAATGCTTATTTTGGCAATCCTGCTTTCTGCCAACAAATCCAAGTTGATGCTAGCAAGGTAGCTTCAGAAATAAAGTTTTAATGCATACAATTTAAATCATGGAGCTCTATGTTTAAATCACTTCAACGAATGCGCTGTAATCAAGATAAGAAAGCAAACAACACTATTTGTAGAACTGCCCAATAGGTGGCTCAGTGCTAAACACACGTGGTTCTAATTTGAGAGGTCGCTCATTCAATACTCGTTACTTGAAATCCTGACTGAAGGTTTTTCCGAGAATTTCCTCAGTCACAAATCCTGGTCACAAATGCTAGGATCGGGACCGTTAAACAAAATCCCCCGGCTGAAAGTTTTTCTGAGGTTTTCCTCCGTCACAAAGCGAATGCTAGGATTGGGACCGTCATAATACAAAAGCGCTCAGCAGAACCATTTCTAACCAACTATCATAGACTATTATAACCATTTATTTAAAATGCGACAATACCTATAGTTAGGCTGGTCACCTGAAGTCACATGAATTGTCCCTGAACAGTTTCCCTACTAGTGATTATTATTATTTCTAGAACGAACTTGACGGATCTCAAAGAGTGTCGCGTGTTTAGTTGCACAACTCTATAAGTTATTCAAACAACAGTGCACACAATTAGTTTACAGATTTAAATGTTGGTAACGCTTCATTTTATGCTCTCGACTTGAAACGAACTACTGACGTATTGCGCACGAACAGCGAAATGTTTGTTTATAGATGTATAGGATCTTGTGTAGTGGATTCCTTCTATCTTTCGTAATACTAAAGTACATTATTATTAGCAGGTGCTCTTTTCCGTTGACCATATCTTGCAATACAACGGGGACTCTAACCATTGCAACAACACAATCTATTCTACGTGGCCTACTCTGCCAACATAGCGCGCAATTCGAGTTATGTAGCGGGTAGAAGTGTTTGCTACTGTCACGCGCCTCACGCCCCGTGCGTGAGTTTACGTGGCATTGAACGAGTCTCACATGAACCGTGTGACGCGTGCATGACCGTGCGTGAGTTTACGTGGCAATGAACGAGTCTCACATGAACCGTGTGACGCGTGCATGACCGTGCGTGAGTTTACGTGGCAATGAACGAGTCTCACATGAACCGTGTGACGCGTGCATGACCGTGCGTGAGTTTACGTGGCAATGAACGAGTCTCACATGAACCGTGTGACGCGTGCATGACCGTGCGTGAGTTTACGTGGCAATGAACGAGTCTCACATGAACCGTGTGACGCGTGCATGACCGTGCGTGATACTTATAAAACAGTAAAAGGGTAATAATAATTATTGCTCAGGCGAACACCTCTATGATGTATGAATTCAAAAATCGGAAAATGCAGAAAAGTTTTATTTTTAGACAGTTTGTTTTATATAAAGTACTGTAGCGACAAACATACAGCATAAAAATGTATAGCAATAGTTTATTCTGATTCTCAAAAGGGACGTTTCAATTTATAGTGCTTTGGGTTTATCTCTATGTGGCATATTAATTTGTTTGCGATGTTCCAAAGTCAAGGGACACACCTTTTTGAATTCGATAGTAATTGTATGTCAATAAGTCTGAAATGTAGTATAACTCAGGCTATCGTTGTTAATGTGTACTAGTTGTATGTCAATAAGTCTGTAATGTAGTATAACTCAGGCTATCGTTGTTAATGTGTACTAGTTGTATGTCAATAAGTCTGTAATGTAGTATAACTCAGGCTATCGTTGTAAATGTGTACTAGTTGTATGTCAATAAGTCTGTAATGTAGTATAACTCAGGCTATCGTTGTAAATGTGTACTAGTTGTATGTCAATAAGTCTGTAATGTAGTATAACTCAGGCTATCGTTGTAAATGTGTACTAGTTGTATGTCAATAAGTCTGTAATGTAGTATAACTCAGGCTATCGTTGTTAATGTGTACTAGTTGTATGTCAATAAGTCTGTAATGTAGTATAACTCAGGCTATCGTTGTTGATGTGTACTAGTTGTATGTCAATAAGTCTGTAATGTAGTATAACTCAGGCTATCGTTGTTAATGTGTACTAGTTGTATGTCAATAAGTCTGTAATGTAGTATAACTCAGGCTATCGTTGTTGATGTGTACTAGTTGTATGTCAATAAGTCTGTAATGTAGTATAACTCAGGCTATCGTTATTAATGTGTACTAGTTGTATGTCAATAAGTCTGTAATGTAGTATAACTCAGGCTATCGTTATTAATGTGTACTAGTTGTATGTCAATAAGTCTGTAATGTAGTAAAACTCAGGCTATCGTTATTAATGTGTACTAGTTGTATGTCAATAAGTCTGTAATGTAGTATAACTCAGGCTATCGTTATTAATGTGTACTAGTTGTATGTCAATAAGTCTGTAATGTAGTATAACTCAGGCTATCGTTATTAATGTGTACTAGTTGTATGTCAATAAGTCTGGACCGAGAGAGGGTCGTTGCCCTCTATAAAAAAACTTACTTCCGTCAGCCGCAAATGAATTCATCACACAACGTGCCAATTTTTAAATGAATTTGCCAAGCTGGTGTTGCACAGTTTCAGCTAAAGCTCCGTGTTGGTGTAAAAGCTTTTTTGAACACGTGTGTCGAGCTAAACTGAACCATACCAACTGAGCATACAGGCATATTCATTTTGGCAGCAAGTCTAGGATGGGCGTATAGTAGGGTGTAAGGCAAGACTCATTGATCTCAGATGCATTGGCCCGACATTGCACTCGTAACATTGAGTGGGCTATGCTATGGTGTAAGGCAGGACTCATAGGCCCGACATTGCACTCGTAACATTGAGTGGGCTATGCTATGGTGTAAGGCAGGACTCATAGGCCCGACATTGCACTCGTAACATTGAGTGGGCTATGCTATGGTGTAAGGCAGGACTCATAGGCCCGACATTGCACTCGTAACATTGAGTGGGCTATGCTATGGTGTAAGGCAGGACTCATAGGCCCGACATTGCACTCGTAACATTGAGTGGGCTATGCTATGGTGTAAGGCAGGACTCATAGGCCCGACATTGCACTCGTAACATTGAGTGGGCTATGCTATGGTGTAAGGCAGGACTCATAGGCCCGACATTGCACTCGTAACATTGAGTGGGCTATGCTATGGTGTAAGGCAGGACTCATAGGCCCGACATTGCACTCGTAACATTGAGTGGGCTATGCTATGGTGTAAGGCAGGACTCATAGGCCCGACATTGCACTCGTAACATTGAGTGGGCTATGCTATGGTGTAAGGCAGGACTCATAGGCCCGACATTGCACTCGTAACATTGAGTGGGCTATGCTATGGTGTAAGGCAGGACTCATAGGCCCGACATTGCACTCGTAACATTGAGTGGGCTATGCTATGGTGTAAGGCAGGACTCATAGGCCCGACATTGCACTCGTAACATTGAGTGGGCTATGCTATGGTGTAAGGCAGGACTCATAGGCCCGACATTGCACTCGTAACATTGAGTGGGCTATGCTATGGTGTAAGGCAGGACTCATAGGCCCGACATTGCACTCGTAACATTGAGTGGGCTATGCTATGGTGTAAGACAGGACTCATAGGCCCGACATTGCACTCGTAACATTGAGTGGGCTATGCTATGGTGTAAGGCAGGACTCATAGGCCCGACATTGCACTCGTAACATTGAGTGGGCTATGCTATGGTGTAAGGCAGGACTCATAGGCCCGACATTGCACTCGTAACATTGAGTGGGCTATGCTATGGTGTAAGGCAGGACTCATAGGCCCGACATTGCACTCGTAACATTGAGTGGGCTATGCTATGGTGTAAGGCAGGACTCATAGGCCCGACATTGCACTCGTAACATTGAGTGGGCTATGCTATGGTGTAAGGCAGGACTCATAGGCCCGACATTGCACTCGTAACATTTAATGGGCTATGCTATGGTGTAAGGCAGGACTCATAGGCCCGACATTGCACTCGTAACATTGAGTGGGCTATGCTATGGTGTAAGACAGGACTCATAGGCCCGACATTGCACTCGTAACATTGAGTGGGCTATGCTATGGTGTAAGGCAGGACTCATAGGCCCGACATTGCACTCGTAACATTGAGTGGGCTATGCTATGGTGTAAGGCAGGACTCATAGGCCCGACATTGCACTCGTAACATTGAGTGGGCTATGCTATGGTGTAAGGCAGGACTCATAGGCCCGACATTGCACTCGTAACATTGAGTGGGCTATGCTATGGTGTAAGGCAGGACTCATAGGCCCGACATTGCACTCGTAACATTGAGTGGGCTATGCTATGGTGTAAGACAGGACTCATAGGCCCGACATTGCACTCGTAACATTGAGTGGGCTATGCTATGGTGTAAGGCAGGACTCATAGGCCCGACATTGCACTCGTAACATTGAGTGGGCTATGCTATGGTGTAAGGCAGGACTCATAGGCCCGACATTGCACTCGTAACATTGAGTGGGCTATGCTATGGTGTAAGGCAGGACTCATAGGCCCGACATTGCACTCGTAACATTGAGTGGGCTATGCTATGGTGTAAGGCAGGACTCATAGGCCCGACATTGCACTCGTAACATTGAGTGGGCTATGCTATGGTGTAAGGCAGGACTCATAGGCCCGACATTGCACTCGTAACATTGAGTGGGCTATGCTATGGTGTAAGGCAGGACTCATAGGCCCGACATTGCACTCGTAACATTGAGTGGGCTATGCTATGGTGTAAGGCAGGACTCATAGGCCCGACATTGCACTCGTAACATTGAGTGGGCTATGCACTGGTGTAAGGCAGGACTCATAGGCCCGACATTGCACTCGTAACATTGAGTGGGCTATGCTATGGTGTAAGGCAGGACTCATAGGCCCGACATTGCACTCGTAACATTGAGTGGGCTATGCTATGGTGTAAGGCAGGACTCATAGGCCCGACATTGCACTCGTAACATTGAGTGGGCTATGCTATGGTGTAAGGCAGGACTCATAGGCCCGACATTGCACTCGTAACATTGAGTTGGCTATGCTATGGTGTGAGGCAGGACTCATAGGCCCGACATTGCACTCGTAACATTGAGTGGGCTATGCTATGGTGTAAGGCAGGACTCATAGGCCCGACATTGCACTCGTAACATTGAGTGGGCTATGCTATGGTGTAAGGCAGGACTCATAGGCCCGACATTGCACTCGTAACATTGAGTGGGCTATGCTATGGTGTATTTTAGATCTCAATGTTATGGTCATGCCCATCTCTTCTAAAACAATTTAACAATTAATGTTCGTTTCTATTGCTAGAAACACAACCTCCGGCAAATAATGATACTGTACTGAATGATGATTTTGAACAAGAACTCGTGCATATGAGCGGAACGGGCTAATGCCTCGTGGCTCGATAGTAGGTTGGAATTTGAAACCACTTGAACCTCCCGCAGCGCATCAGAAATAACGAGGCCCCACAACTAAGTAGTAAAGACGCAAATTACTGTTTGCTCAATAATAACTAATTATGGCTAGTGACATTAAGGCACATGTTAAATACCACTGGTAAATCTTCTGGTTAGAAGATACAAGTCACAAACATCATCAGTTAGAACTTTGTATAACTATATTTATCCTAGGTTAGTTGGAAAAAATTCTTTTATCTCAGCATTGAGGAAAACCTTCGGTTAGGTCAGGTGCGACGCAAAGAGGGGCGGTGGAGGGGTGGGGGGGGGGCGATCGTCACTCTGGGCATCGTCTTCGCACCTACGCCCCCCCCCCCCCTCGCCCCCCCCCCCGCCCCTTCCACCAAACAATACTCAGTATACTGTGCAAACGTGAAAACACACATTAGAAAATGAGAATGTGCAATGATTCCCATTGGGTTGGGAGTTACAGCCATATTGTTAGTGGAAAGACGAAATATCTCTCGCCAAAGACATTAGTTCGCAAGAAGATAATACTAACCGCTAGAATACCAGTATTGTTTTTTAATAGTAGGCGAAATGTAAAATGTTATCGTCCACGTTATTAAAACAAAAATTACGATTGCATTCAGCGACATAATGGTCATGATGTGTGTGTGTGTGTGGTGGGGGGGGGGGGGGGTACCTGGCCAGATTACGATTTAACCCCCCCCCCCCCCCACACACACACACCAATGTTACATCCTAGAGTCATCACTGAGCTAGGACCTTCAGTAGAACAAATGTACTCTTCAGTAAGCGTCCTCAATAACTGTAGTATTATGCACAGCCCAGTCAGGGCTCTTGTGGATCACATTTGAAGAATGAGTATCTATTTCTGACCGCGACTCAACAGAGTGTCCAAGGTTAACATATTGGCTCAGGAAAATGAATAAACAAATGAAAAGCGTAGGTCTTGCGTTTACCCGCAGGCGTGTTGTGCTAAAACAGGAGAGGCTTCGCTTTGGTTTCAGAAGCCACGGGTGTGAGTTTTCTATAACATTCCTAACTTTCGAATATTACCATATTGTTATGACAGTATACACTATACATAATTTTATCTAAGATAAAATTGTAATTGTTTAGTTCTTTTAAAACTAATAAGCTTTACAATTTTATTTCATGTTTTTTTTTTAACGGTCTATGACGCAAAATACTAGAAAGCAGTGAACATCGCGTTTTATGAATTATAGTTTCATATTCCTGATATCTACACAGTACTTTTATATTTTGTATTCATTCTCTCATCATTATATCTTCATCCCTCATTGTATTTACCATCATATCACTAGATGTAGTATTATTGACGAAACATTCATTCATTTGGTACCATGCACGTATTAAAATGGTGAAGAAATTTCCAATCTCTTCAATCAATGTTATCTAACACATTTTGTTAAAATCCGTTAAAATATTGTAAGTCTTGAACACTAATTGTTATTAAAATGCAATTACTTATTATTTAAGAAGTAGCTTGATAACAACCTGATGAGTAAGTTTCTGCGAAACATGTCTTACATAAAGCCGCGTTCACAATGATTACGAAGACAAACAATTAAAAATTGACGTACAGGACTTTACATTATAACGTTCACAATGATTAATTATTATTACTAGTGATTTAGGAAGTTGACTAACGTTTAACTTCTTAGTCACTCAAGGTCAGATTTTTAGTAACAACCAATCAGCGATCGACACGTCACATGATTTCATTTGATTTGATTTGGCGTCACATGGAGGCGGAGTCTTGGTATTTTGGTTAGTTAGTCTTAGGCCGGGTTTTTCAATCGGTTAACGGGTCGTTAACGGGGCCGTTAGCTGACGGTCCTTAATCTGTAACCCAACAATCGCTATGCAGATAACGGACCGTCAGGTAACGGCCCCGTAAACGACCGATTGAAAAAAACGGGCCTAAAGTAATATAGTCAAAATTGTGAACGACAGTTGTACAACCGCTTCCATATGTTAAAATCATCTACACCGGAATCATAGTTGACAAACCGGTGGTCTAGGACAAAATTAAACACCGGTTCAAAATCTCGAAGTGATCGTTCTCTTACAATAAATTGTTACTTTCTCATAAAGAATACTTTGGTTTTTTCTTGCTTTTAGATTTTGAACAGAAACAATAAGAATGAGCGGCCAAGCCAAGGAAGCTAAGCTTGAACCTGTGGCCATATGTATAACCTACTTGATATTCACTTCACAGCCTTGGAGATTACTAAATCTTATCTTAATAAACGGCGTAGATTGACTGCGGTACGATATGCAAATACATTGTGTATACCATAAGAAAACCACGATTATTGCAACCGTAGTATGGACTATATATTGGTGTTGCTACTTCTCTTTTATTCTAGACTAGACAGAATTCATAGACTGATGGGACAATAATGAGAAAACCTCTGTGTTGCTACTCTATTATTGTGATGTGACGTAAAAAAGGAGAGAACTTCATTCATAAATAAAACGCGGGAAAGACAGCTTTCTAGATTCTCAGCCAAAAACAAAACTCAATTAAGATCTAGCATGCCGTGAAATGATATAAGTACCTACATTAACTACAATTCTTAATTTATTGTGTTGTTGAAAAGCGTTCAACGGTATCTGTTATAACATTTTAATTAATTATTTTAAATCATCTCTCACCACTTTATGATTTTCACCAGCATGATTTCCGATTCAAACCTTCTAGCAGCAGAAATTTTGTTCATTCAAAGAGATGCGAAAGAAGTATTTCACATTTGATATTTGTTGTTTTGTGGAATAGCATGGGACGTGAAAGTGAGGCAAAGCCAAGGCTCAGGCGTCGTGTGGGTGTCTCGTGGCTCGTCGGCTAGAATACCACACACAATAGACCTGGAGCTGCCAATAACCATTACTATTACCATCCAACCATCCAATGCGGAAATGAAAGGAAGCCAATAGCATTTCGAAACAGATTAGTTGAGATCCATAGAAGCTAATGTAATTTGAGAGAAAAAAAATATATAAATAACCAAATAAAATTAATAATAATCGAAACCGTTCAATGATAGTGTCCAACACCGTCTTCCGCATACGGACGACAACCGAACAGCTGTCTTGCCAATTATAATGTATCCACTCAGTTTATCAAGCGGTTAGAAGAAGAACGTGTTTTATTAGGGGAAGCTTCGTATTTCAAAATGTAATAATAATAATAGTAATAATAATAATAATAATAATAATAATAATCATAATAATAATAATAATAATAATAATAATAATAATAATTATAATAACAATAATAATAATAACAATAATAATAATAATAATAATAATAATAATAATAATAATAATAATAATAATAATAATAATAATAATAATAATAATAATAATAATAATAATAATAATAATAATAATAATAATAATAATAATAATAATAATAATAATAATTACAGAAGTCATCACCCTAAGTCAGCAATAGAACGAGTGACTCTACCTAGAGAAAAAGGGGGAAGGGGCTTGATTGATTTAAACAATTTATATTATAAACAAATTGAAATTCTAAGAAAGTACTTTTATACAAAATGCCCAGATTCACAACTTCATAGAGCTATAGTATCGGCAGACAAGTCGCTTTCTCCCCTCAATTTAAATGACGGACATTTAAACTTGCTTCAAAAACTAAATCCTGACACAGCAAAAGAGATCAGAATATCAGAAAAGACGTTACATAGCAGACATTATAAAGAACTTCTAAAGGATAACGTCGATAGGGTAGCATCGAACAAATGGTTAACGTCCGGGGACATTTTCAGCGAAACAGAGGGATTTATGATCGCTATTCAAGATAAAGTAATCAAGACTAACAATTACAAAAAATACATACTGAAAGACGTCACAGTGGAAGATAAATGTAGAAAATGTATTATGAACGGCGAAACAATTGAACATATCGTATCTGGGTGCAAAATGTTTTGTCAAACAAATTATCTTCATAGGCATAACCAAGTTGCAAACATTGTACATAAAAAATTAGCCATGAAGTATAAACTTATAAACACAACCACTGCGTATTACAAATACAAGCCTGAAAAGGTATTAGATAGTAAAGACTATACAAATTATATTACGACCGGGCAGTTATAACAGACCAAACCATACATCACAATAGACCGGATATTATATTTATTGACAAGAAGAAACAAGAAACGATTTTAATTGATGTTGCCGTCCCTTTATGCCACAATGTAGAGACAACTTGGCGGGAAAAGATAAACCGATATAAGGAGTTATCTATTGAAATAAAAAGGTTGTGGAAGCAGAATAATGTAACTATTGTACCGTTAATTATATCAGCAAATGGTATTGTTACACGTAAACTCCATGACAGTATTAAACTAATTGGTCTCCAACCGAACATATACATCGAGATGCAAAAAGCAGTAATTTTGAACACGTGTAGGAAAGTGAGAAAATTTTTGAACTAAGAAGAATGAAGACTTCAAGAAGTTCTCCATCCCGATGGTGGTTTTCGTGGTTTCCACCGTACGAAGAGCGAATGCTGGGATGAGTACATATCGGCAACGACCGTACATAGCATCCACAGTTCGGGTTGGAATAAATAATGTGGACAATGATATATTAAGTAGTTCTAAGTAGATTTTAATAAGGTAAACACATGGAGATACTTGACATTTGTGTCCGTACAACATGTTTATGCCGGTTTTGACCGAGTTTGTATGTATTGCCACAATAAAATAATAAAATAATAATAATAATAATAATAATAATAATAATAATAATAATAATAATAATAATAATAATAATAATAATAATAATAATAATAATAATAATAATAATAATAATAATAATAATAATGATGATAAAAAAAATAATAATAAAAATAATAATTATAATAATAATACTAATAATAATAATAATAATAATAATAATAATAATAATAATAATAATAATAATAATAGTAAAAATAATATCAACAATGGCAGAATCCCGCGCACAACTTACACAATAGTTTGCAACAATTACGGGACATCAACAAGAATACATGCTTCGAATGCAGAAGGCAGTCATAATTTCAATTATTCCACATGCCATATAGTCAGAAAATTCCTAAATGAAATATTATAAGAAGCGTGTTATTTGTTTATATATTATTTACACAGGTGTTTTAATTGAATATTTTGTATTTATTGTGTAGGAACACTTATTGCTTGACCTAATAGTCCGCAATGTACTTCACTTCCTTGTACCGGGCCGGTATGTACCGATATATGACAAACAAACAGTCAGGATTGCCGGTGTCCGGAATCGAACTGGCGACCTCCCGAATAAGAGTCTCACGTCTTACAGCTGAGCCTTCTCTATCGGTTCAAGGAACTTACTAGACCGCTATAATTTATTCAAGACGATGAGGGGTGATATAGATAAAGATGAAGGATAATTACTAAGATTGGATTACGAGTATCAGATAATCCAGTGAAAAGACTGACAAAAAATAAGAAAAAATGAAGAGATGTTGAATTCAAACCAATGAATTAAAACAGCTCTGACGTAAAGAGAAAACCCTATTTCACAACATAATATTGAATTGAGAATGAATGTTTGAAAAAAAAAAAAAAACGATGTCAAAGTGTAAAGGTAATATATACCAAAACACCGGGAAAATTGCCAACACTACAAAAACATTGCACATATTATTATTGACATGTTCGGAGCCTCTTTCGTTGATACATAGATTACTTTTTTAAACATAATCTATTGAATACACAATGATTCTGTATTGAAATTGTCGTCCCACCCTCAACATACTCGTAATGTAACAGGCGAACAGAAAAGAAGCGCAGTCGCGGAATGTGTCTTGCAACTGTCACGTCAGTAAGTCACACATATCTAGCCCAGCTGATACGAATCATGAAGAAGTTCTGAGACATTCTATCGCCCAGGGACCAATGCCAACCAGAATGCTTTGCACATTAGGTAAATGAACAACACATTACATTACCAAGGTCCACAATAAGAGGGTTTTAGTAAATTCAGCACATTATTTGTACAGAAGCTTTCTTGTTCGGAGTATAAAAGAAGACCCATCAAGAATACGAACAATCAGACAAGGTTTAACGACTTTTTATTCTAGAAGAAACGAGCTAACCATCAAGTGTGGATGTTGCGAACAAAGACATTGGCTAAGTTACTATTCATTAGTCATTAGTAATTAGGCACAAACCATCTCAGCATTACTCGCGAACGAAGTATTGATTGTCAACGTTTTCAATATCCTGGCAATGAGCCCGGTTAAATTGTTTTACCGGGACGTCCAATACCACCACCAACCTATTGAAAACAAACAGAAATAAAAGCTGGGACAGAGAGACGCAACATTCCGATGCCCACGCCCCATTTAAATACCGCTGCGAAACCAATGAATTCTAGATTGCATGGAAGTTTCATTTTAGTTTTATTTTTAACGTATAACGCGTTATAATCTAGTCTCCGGCAATGTCTCGAACTCGCGACGTTTTGCACCACGAAGACGTCTTCAAATAAACAAGTTGCTCAATTGTTTATACTTACTAGGAAAACGCTCTGTGTGACGCGTTGATAAGCGAGCGCGTCTATATCTACGAACTTTTTGGCGAAACGTTATCATATCTAAAAAAAAAAACAATTAACAACAATTCCAGAATACGCATTTCAAAAATTTCTCTAATTTCCATAGCTATTATACTTACCGACATTGTTGAATGCTGTGCATTGTGCGTTGACCAGAATTTTCGTTTTCATTCCGTCTAGTGTTTTCAACACGGTCCGCCTCGACCACTTAAAGACAGCAATAGAAATGTAATTTCTGTCTGTAAAACGTATCAGATCGTGTTTAAAATAGTATATTCGTGACCGGACGAAAATTTACTATAACATAGCCACCTCACATTTTGCTGTTACTGTGTTTCAGAAGAATATTTTCGAGTAACTTTTGTGTAACTTTGCCAATACTTATTCGCCATAACACTAACATATTCGTGACCGCAAAAATCTTTGTAAAAATATGGCTTTCTCACATTTTGCCGTCATGTTGGTTCCGAAATTTTATTTACAGTAACTAAGGTGTAACTTTGTAATTATTCGAACGATTTTGCCACAAAACTATACACTTTCAATCCACATTGAGGCTTGTGAATGTTCCATATTTCAAGTTGATCGGAATTTCCGTTCGAACGCTATCGACAGACATAAAAACAAAAAACAAAGAAAAAAACAGAACGAAGTGCTATAAAGGTCAAATGGAGACGCTCGCTTCGCTCGCTCAATGAGCGGATAATGTAGTTGCAGGCACGTCTAGAGATTGCGCTGTCAGCACTCAGCTGTATTCACACAGTAACAAATGCCGAAGACATTTCTGTGCGCTGACCATTTTTTTATGTTTCGCATTTGGCAAAGAACAATAATTCAAGTGACAGTCAATTTAAGACCACCAACAAGGCTGTACATCTTCAAGGGTACAGATAGACAGTGGCGTAACGCAAATCGCCCGGGCCCCCCCGCAAGAATCGTTTCGGGCCCCCTATATGGGGTAAATTAAGAGCCAAATCTATTACATAACGAAATTAACTTTTACTTGAGCTCAAATACGCCCATACAATCATCTTAAAATTGTTAATATCACAAGAAGCGGTCTAGGCGACGAGCGATCTTGTAACTGGCGAGCCAAGCTGTCAATTATGGCGTCCATGTCCAACTGCTAAATCTACTCACAGTTCACACTCTATGCTGAGCATACTGAGAGAGCTTTAAGACTGTCTTGAGGTCTCCTCGAATATATATATATATATATTTTTTAAATTATTATAAAATCTGAGCATTACTTTTCGATATGTTGCTACTGTGAACAGAACAGTACGAAATAACATGAGGGCCAGTGGCGTATCGAGGAATTCACAGTGGGGAGGGGTTGAACATCCTAAGCATGTAGAGGGTCTGGGCTGGGGCGAAAGTCCCAGCTGGGGGAGGTCAATTCGCCGAAGGCGCCGAAGGCGAATTTTTTCTTCATTGATGACGTTTTACACGCCTGTAAACACGTTTCAGAATCGGACAATGATACAAGATATAATATGATAGTTGTCCCCCGTCCGGACCTGTAGAAGATTCGATATAATCAGGATTCAATACAGTTGCTTACAGGCAGTGCCTATTGTAAGACGACCGAAAGAGGAACCCCCTAACCTCATCCACCCATAAGTCTTTATAAATATATTCCTTCAACTTTGTCCCATTCCTCCAATTTCCTTCCCCGTATGGCCCCGGAGAAGAATAGGTCCAAATTGACAACTTTTAAAATATGATGACGAAAAAACAAGATCTGTACTTCTGGCAAGCCGCGCCCCCCTAGACAGCGGGCCCCCCCGCTTCGCGGGGGCGGCAGGGGTCTCCTTTACGCCACTGCAGATAGACATGGCGTCCAAGAGATAAGCAGACAAGACAGCCAGCAAGGCCAAGGCTAGACATGTGCCGGCGATAGACAGATAGACATGGTGTAGCTACCAAGAGATCAGCACACATATACTTGGGTATATAGATAGATGGCTGTAGCCATCAAGGTATTGACAGAAAGGAAAGCCTGAATGTTAGCCCTGATACTGAATGAAAAAGGCAACCCAAGACTACCTTTCATATGCTTTCGTCACAGGCGAGGTATTCATAGCCAACCAGCGAACCGCCCGAGACAAGCGCGCGCAGATAACGATCGCTGATTGGCTACGAATACCTTGCCTGTGACGAAAGCATATGTAAGGTTGTCTTGGGTTGCCTATAGTAGTCGTATGCATGATTTCATCCAAGGCTATTAGTGCCTGAAGTCTCATATCTCATACTGTGAAGCATGTTTTGTGTAACTACGCCCCACAGTGTTGCTATATCACTGGCCGCTACTGTAGCTTCCTCCTCATCTCATACTGTGAAGCATGTTTTGTGTAACTACGCCCCACAGTGTTGCAATATCACTGGCCGCTACTGTAGCTTCCTCCTCATCTCATACTGTGAAGCATGTTTTGTGTAACTACGCCCCACAGTGTTGCTATATCACTGGCCGCTACTGTAGCTTCCTCCTCATCTCATACTGTGAAGCATGTTTTGTGTAACTACGCCCCACAGTGTTGCAATATCACTGGCAGCTACTGTAGCTTCCTCCTCATCTCATACTGTGAAGCATGTTTTGTGTAACTACGCCCCACAGTGTTGCTATATCACTGGCAGCTACTGTAGCTTCCTCCTCATCTCATACTGTGAAGCATGTTTTGTGTAACTACGCCCCACAGTGTTGCTATATCACTGGTCGCTACTGTAGCTTCCTCCTCATCTCATACTGTGAAGCATGTTTTGTGTAACTACGCCCCACAGTGTTGCAATATCACTGGCCGCTACTGTAGCTTCCTCCTCATCTCATACTGTGAAGCATGTTTTGTGTAACTACGCCCCACAGTGTTGCAATATCACTGGCCGCTACTGTAGCTTCCTCCTCATCTCATACTGTGAAGCATGTTTTGTGTAACTACGCCCCACAGTGTTGCTATATCACTGGCCGCTACTGTAGCTTCCTCCTCATTTCATACTGTGAAGCATGTTTTGTGTAACTACGCCCCACAGTGTTGCTATATCACTGGCCGCTACTGTAGCTTCCTCCTCATCTCATACTGTGAAGCATGTTTTGTGTAACTACGCCCCACAGTGTTGCAATATCACTGGCCGCTACTGTAGCTTCCTCCTCATCTCATACTGTGAAGCATGTTTTGTGTAACTACGCCCCACAGTGTTGCTATATCACTGGCCGCTACTGTAGCTTCCTCCTCATTTCATACTGTGAAGCATGTTTTGTGTAACTACGCCCCACAGTGTTGCTATATCACTGGCCGCTACTGTAGCTTCCTCCTCATCTCATACTGTGAAGCATGTTTTGTGTAACTACGCCCCAGTGTTGCTATATCACTGGCCGCTACTGTAGCTTCCTCCTCATTTCATACTGTGAAGCATGTTTTGTGTAACTACGCCCCACAGTGTTGCTATATCACTGGCCGCTACTGCAGCTTCCACCTCATCTCATACTGTGAAGCATGTTTTGTGTAACTACGCCCCACAGTGTTGCTATATCACTGGCCGCTACTGTAGCTTCCTCCTCATCTCATACTGTGAAGCATGTTTTGTGTAACTACGCCCCACAGTGTTGCTATATCACTGGCCGCTACTGTAGCTTCCTCCTCATCTCATACTGTGAAGCATGTTTTGTGTAACTACGCCCCACAGTGTTGCAATATCACTGGCCGCTACTGTAGCTTCCACCTCATCTCATACTGTGAAGCATGTTTTGTGTAACTACGCCCCACAGTGTTGCTATATCACTGGCCGCTACTGTAGCTTCCTCCTCATCTCATACTGTGAAGCATGTTTTGTGTAACTACGCCCCACAGTGTTGCTATATCACTGGCAGCTACTGTAGCTTCCTCCTCATCTCATACTGTGAAGCATGTTTTGTGTAACTACGCCCCACAGTGTTGCAATATCACTGGCCGCTACTGTAGCTTCCTCCTCATTTCATACTGTGAAGCATGTTTTGTGTAACTACGCCCCACAGTGTTGCTATATCACTGGCCGCTACTGTAGCTTCCTCCTCATCTCATACTGTGAAGCATGTTTTGTGTAACTACGCCCCACAGTGTTGCTATATCACTGGCCGCTACTGTAGCTTCCTCCTCATCTCATACTGTGAAGCATGTTTTGTGTAACTACGCCCCACAGTGTTGCAATATCACTGGCCGCTACTGTAGCTTCCTCCTCATTTCATACTGTGAAGCATGTTTTGTGTAACTACGCCCCACAGTGTTGCAATATCACTGGCCGCTACTGCAGCTTCCACCTCATCTCATACTGTGAAGCATGTTTTGTGTAACTACGCCCCACAGTGTTGCAATATCACTGGCCGCTACTGTAGCTTCCACCTCATCTCATACTGTGAAGCATGTTTTGTGTAACTACGCCCCACAGTGTTGCTATATCACTGGCCGCTACTGTAGCTTCCTCCTAATCTCATACTGTGAAGCATGTTTTGTGTAACTACGCCCCACAGTGTTGCTATATCACTGGCCGCTACTGCAGCTTCCTCCTAATCTCATACTGTGAAGCATGTTTTGTGTAACTACGCCCCACAGTGTTGCTATATCACTGGCCGCTACTGTAGCTTCCTCCTCATCTCATACTGTGAAGCATGTTTTGTGTAACTACGCCCTACAGTGTTGCTATATCACTGGCCGCTACTGTAGCTTCCTCCTAATCTCATACTGTGAAGCATGTTTTGTGTAACTACGCCCCACAGTGTTGCAATATCACTGGCCGCTACTGTAGCTTCCTCCTCATCTCATACTGTGAAGCATGTTTTGTGTAACTACGCCCCACAGTGTTGCTATATCACTGGCCGCTACTGTAGCTTCCTCCTCATCTCATACTGTGAAGCATGTTTTGTGTAACTACGCCCCACAGTGTTGCTATATCACTGGCCGCTACTGTAGCTTCCTCCTCATCTCATACTGTGAAGCATGTTTTGTGTAACTACGCCCCACAGTGTTGCTATATCACTGGCCGCTACTGTAGCTTCCTCCTCATTTCATACTGTGAAGCATGTTTTGTGTAACTACGCCCCACAGTGTTGCTATATCACTGGCCGCTACTGCAGCTTCCACCTCATCTCATACTGTGAAGCATGTTTTGTGTAACTACGCCCCACAGTGTTGCAATATCACTGGCCGCTACTGTAGCTTCCACCTCATCTCATACTGTGAAGCATGTTTTGTGTAACTACGCCCCACAGTGTTGCAATATCACTGGCCGCTACTGCAGCTTCCACCTCATCTCATACTGTGAAGCATGTTTTGTGTAACTACGCCCCACAGTGTTGCAATATCACTGGCAGCTACTGTAGCTTCCTTCTCGCATCCACGCTAAAATTAGCGACGCGACTGGCGACTGGGCTCTTTGTCAAGAGCTAAATGTGTTCGACTGTTGCACATAATATTTTGCTTACTTTTTATAAGAGTTGTTCTTAAAACATAATCGCTTTGACCAGAGTATTGAGCTTAGAAACTACAATATAATAAGGACATGCACAGTTTGCCAAGATCTCGACTCGTCTTGTTTGACATGTTCCACACGTTACTACTGGGAGCAAGAGTGTGTTTTGCACATGGCATGCGAGTGTGTCATACCCCACACAGTGTTGGATCGAAGCGATGTGTTGCTGGTACGGTTTTTAAAACAGAAAATAAAAGTATGCGTTTCACCGAATGACTTTTAAGAAACCCATTGGATTTTTCAGAGCACAGTTGCAAAGTTTCATTGAAAGTGATGAGCTGCCCCTGAAAATTCTTTTCCTCGATATTGCCCATCCTTTACTCTTTACGCTGCCGTCAAAGTAAGATAGATTCTAGTTACTGTAGGAGTAAATCATGCTCAAATAGATTCTGGGAATAGTTCACTGAGAATATTCTGCTCCCCTCTCCCCCCCCCCCCCCCCATGTCACACTCACAAACACGCGCTCGGGCGCGAGCACTGTGTTATTTTGGTAATAATGTTGATTTCCGCAATCTGGTTTCTTTAATAACATTTCTAATGCAAGATACGCTACACAGTCAAAGTAGGAAGCATTGCATAGAGACGAAGGAGATACATACATACATACATACATACATACATACATACATACATACATACATACATACATACATACATACATACATACATACATACATACATACATACATACATACATACATACATACATACATACATACATACATACATACATACATACATACATACATACATACATACATACATACATACATACATACATACATACATACATACATACATACATACATACATACATACATACATACATACATACATACATACATACATACATACATACATACATACATACATACATACATACATACATACATACATACATACATACATACATACATACATACATACATACATACATACATACATACATACATACATACATACATACATACATACATACATACATACATACATACATACATACATACATACATACATACATACATACATACATACATACATACATACATACATACATACATACATACATACATACATACATACATACATACATACATACATACATACATACATACATACATACATACATACATACATACATACATACATACATACATACATACATACATACATACATACATACATACATACATACATACATACATACATACATACATACATACATACATACATACATACATACATACATACATACATACATACATACATACATACATACATACATACATACATACATACATACATACATACATACATACATACATACATACATACATACATACATACATACATACATACATACATACATACATACATACATACATACATACATACATACATACATACATACACCGATAGAGGTGGCTCAGAGGTTCGTTGCTTCGACTCCCACCCAATGTAATCATAACTGAAGGTTTTTCAAGGTTTTCGACGCGATTTCATTATACAACCCTCGGGCATTCCTTCCCAGCTATTCCCATTTATAACCTTAGAAGCGAAGGTCATCCTAGACATGTCGTAGCCATCCGTCTACGTGATAGATAGGGAGAATCATTATTAAAATATGCAATTTATTATTAAGTACAGAAGACAGTGGCGTATCCGGGGGCTAAAACTCCCCCCTCCCCCCCGAAATCTCAGCTCTAGTTCTATTCTGCAAAATATGTAGGTTTACACAATTAATGACAACGTTTTTTGCATCAAATTTGCCAATGTAATTTATAGAAGGAAATAATTATACTACAATGCCAACTTACTTCTAATAAAGTCAAATTTATACCAATAATGCAATAAATTTAATGAATTATTTTTGTATATAGTTAAATTATCCCTTTCAGCAAACCACCTAGACTTCTACTAAAACACTTAGGGCCAAATGCATAGTCGTTCCTCACATGCTCCTCAACTCAGCCTTTCTTTAGACTCATCCAGCCACCAATCACAGAGCAGTCCACATGGCAATGCTACTCTGTCATTGATGGTTGGGCGAGTCTGAGGAAAGGCTGAGTTGAGGAGCACAAGAGGAACGACTATGCATTTTACCCTTAAAAACCCCTGCGATTATATGTATTTACAAAATTTCAGATTGAAATTTTTAAAATTTTCTTTTGATTGAAAATCAGCCATAAATAATACACTTTGGAACAAGGATGAGTGATATTAGAAACAATATAGAAATATTAAAACAATAGAATACAATGAAGTATTCTGATTGCAACTGCGCATCAAGTAGTTTGTGGGCAGACGGAGTATTGAAATGAACGAGTATGGACTGACGAAAAGTACTGACACGACTTTGTAGAGATAGCTTCTGAAGCAAGAGGTCATGATATTTCACTAAACTTAAAGTTCACGACGTCAAATCCAGACACAATCATATTTTGTACATTATGTAATACCTCTTATGTCAAGCACATTACCAATAGGAGGCACAGGAAAAAAGTTATATACATACATTGAGCTGTCAAAATTGTAAATCGAAGCAATTGAAATCCCCATTAATAATAATTATACATAAAAAGTGTTATCAAAAGGTGCAACACAGCCTAAAGGGCGTAGCTCAGATTCAGAGCTTGAACATAAACGTCAACACCTCAAGATTTCGTATCATACGTTGAACAAGACGATTCGGAAGCCATAGAGGTAAAGCTGCTTCAGTCATCATCACTATTGCTGTAACTGTAAGACCCTTTCTACACATGACAAGGCCGTGTTTATCGGTAAAATACAGTAGTTTAAGCGGTCGTTGTCCCATGGACAAATACAATCAAAGTAATTATTTCGATCATGTGACTCAATTTTTCTTTTACACAGCTGATTTGCCACAACAAAATGATTCAAACGAGAACTATTTCCATGTCGATCTAGGCCCAGATTTTGTGATTTTATTAAAGTGTGGATATAATTACTAGCCACCTTGTTAGCACACCGATTTGATTTAACTTTTAATTGGTTTTGGTGGCAAAAAGTTGTATATCAAAAGGTACACAATAGCCTTAAATTCCCGGATTCAAAACTAGCACAAATAGACGTGGAGTTACTCTAGTTAGGAAGTAAATTTGGGGTAAAGTATAGTAAAGACAGAAACCTATCGAACTATAAAGAACACAAAAGCTCATTGTAAGTTGTAGACTTTAAATAAGTCTGCGTTAAAGCTAGAGAGTGAAGCACAGCCAATAATATATGCCAAGCTTATTTTAATATCCTTTCCACCCAGAAGCAAATGTTTAAAAAGTTTCAATAGGCAATTGGATAACCAAACAAACAGCAGTGATGTTGAATCTCGTCATCATGCTAGACTCACAACCAAGAACTCTTCAGTAGGCAATTGGATAACCAAACAAACAGCAGTGATGTTGAATCTCGTCATCATGCTAGACTCACAACCAAGAACTCTTCAGTAGGCAATTGGATAACCAAACAAACAGCAGTGATGTTGAATCTCGTCATCATCGCTAGACTCACAACCAAGAACTCTTCAGTAGGCAATTGGATAACCAAACAAACAGCAGTGATGTTGAATCTCGTCATCATGCTAGACTCACAACCAAGAACTCTTCAGTAGGCAATTGGATAACCAAACAAACAGCAGTGATGTTGAATCTCGTCATCATGCTAGACTCACAACCAAGAACTCTTCAGTAGGCAATTGGATAACCAAACAAACAGCAGTGATGTTGAATCTCGTCATCATGCTAGACTCACAACCAAGAACTCTTCAGTAGGCAATTGGATAACCAAACAAACAGCAGTGATGTTGAATCTCGTCATCATCGCTAGACTCACAACCAAGAACTCTTCAGTAGGCAATTGGATAACCAAACAAACAGCAGTGATGTTGAATCTCGTCATCATGCTAGACTCACAACCAAGAACTCTTCAGTAGGCAATTGGATAACCAAACAAACAGCAGTGATGTTGAATCTCGTCATCATGCTAGACTCACAACCAAGAACTCTTCAGTAGGCAATTGGATAACCAAACAAACAGCAGTGATGTTGAATCTCGTCATCATCGCTAGACTCACAACCAAGAACTCTTCAGTAGGCAATTGGATAACCAAACAAACAGCAGTGATGTTGAATCTCGTCATCATGCTAGACTCACAACCAAGAACTCTTCAGTAGGCAATTGGATAACCAAACAAACAGCAGTGATGTTGAATCTCGTCATCATCGCTAGACTCACAACCAAGAACTCTTCAGTAGGCAATTGGATAACCAAACAAACAGCAGTGATGTTGAATCTCGTCATTATGCTAGACTCACAACCAAGAACTCTTCAGTAGGCAATTGGATAACCAAACAAACAGCAGTGATGTTGAATCTCGTCATCATCGCTATACTCACAACCAAGAACTCTTCAGTAGGCAATTGGATAACCAAACAAACAGCAGTGATGTTGAATCTCGTCATTATGCTAGACTCACAACCAAGAACTCTTCAATAGGCAATTGGATAACCAAACAAACAGCAGTGATGTTGAATCTCGTCATCATCGCTAGACTCACAACCAAGAACTCTTCAGTAGGCAATTGGATAACCAAACAAACAGCAGTGATGTTGAATCTCGTCATTATGCTAGACTCACAACCAAGAACTCTTCAATAGGCAATTGGATAACCAAACAAACAGCAGTGATGTTGAATCTCGTCATTATGCTAGACTCACAACCAAGAACTCTTCAGTAGGCAATTGGATAACCAAACAAACAGCAGTGATGTTGAATCTCGTCATTATGCTAGACTCACAACCAAGAACTCTGGAACTGACCCAAAGAAGAGTTGATAAAGAAGGTTGATTTACATATGTCTACGAGTGTATACGATGGTGGTAAACACTTTAAGAGTGAGCGGGTTTCTTCAGTTCTAGACATTGGAATTCATGTTTGTGTTTTCTCCAAAGTGGCCCAATAAAGAACATTAATTTTATCCCTAATACATGCCATTGATTAAAGAATCTGGTGGACAGCGTTGTCTTTGGCGGAGAGCGACAGTCACATAAGTTTGTTCAAGTAGTTGTGATAACACGCCAACCGCCAAATGTTATTCCTACACTTCATTATGCCAACAATTTTACACATAGGAATAACAAATGAATCACATTCCCGTTCAAAATCATTGTTCAGGTGGTAAGATTTTTTCATTATTTGAGCTGTCTCCACCAAGCATACAATATATTTCGAGATGCACAAACAATAATATCGAACACTTCTTGCAGGATAGAACGAACATTTTGAAAACACTTAGAAGAATGAAGAATTCCAGGAATTCTCCATCCCCGTTCCTCGTACTTAGTTCGTGGTTTCCCACCATACGAAGAGCGAATGTTAGGATGGGTATACAAAAATCAGCCACGACCATACATATTATCATCTATAGTTTGTTGTGGTGAAAATAATATGAGAAATGATAATTTAATTAGTTATAAATAGAGGTAAGGCAAGCACATGGAAATACTGGACATTTATGTCCGTCAACAATGGTCACACCGGTTTTGACCGAGTATGAGGTGTATGTATTGCAACAATAAAATAATAATAACAATAATAATAATAATAATAATAATAATAATAATAATAATAATAATAATAATAATAATAATAATAACAATAATAATAATAATAATAATAATAATAATAATAATGATAACAATAATAATAATAATAATAATAATAATAATAATAATAATAATAATAATAATAATAATAATAATAGGGGTTACCTGGTAACCCCTAAAAGTCTACACGTTCCCAGTCGCTGCTGATAATATATCGCATTTCAAAGGGAAAAAGCTGTAATCAACCAACAATTTTCACGGCATTGAGATCTACGAGTGATTTACTACAAGAAGACATAAAGGGAAGTACCAGTATCCATTACTTTGTATATAAATAGAAGTTTAATTTTGTAGGCTTACATTTTAGTCCAGGGCCTTGCTTGAGAAACATAGGAACAGTTGAATTTAGTGTTGATTTTGACAGATTGAAGCTAGATCTGGACACGTCAAGGTCTTGTACTTATAATTTGATTCGATAATATTGTAACTAGATATATGTTTTACGGTTGTATGTAAGCACTTTTTATTTGTTTCCAGAATTAAGAAGATTTCGTCTTCAAAATCTGTGAAATTTGAAACTGTCATTCAACTCCAACTCAGCGCCTTGTAATTGCGTGTGTTATTTATTGACGGGGCACGGCCAAGTTGCGAGTGTAAAGAAAAGTGTGACATTAAGTGCTTTGATTTCTTTGAAAAACAATATTAACTTTCTGTGACAAAGAACTTAGTTTGACAGGACAATGAACTTTGACATTTAGTAAATAAACAAACAGATTATGGATGCTTCTGATGTATTATCGCAACAGACCACCAAATCTGGAAGAGTGAGGCAGCGTATCAAATGGACAGATAATATGAACATTTGTGTGATGCGCAACTACTATAGAATTACGTTATTAGAAACTAGATTAGTTGGATATCGACAAGAACTGCACCGAGCGTTTACACGTGAATACCCATTAGTAGATGTAACCGAACAAAGAGTAGCAGACCAAAGGAGAATAATTGTAAGTAATGGTATGCTACCATTTAATCTATTGAACGTAATAAGACATGAAGTAGAGGAAGAACTACAAATAGATCAAGAAAATGAAGAGGATTTGGCGAACGAGGAGCACATCATGGAAGCATCAAGAAACGATGACCATCTACGACAAGAATTAATGGAACAAGTAGATCTACCAGAAGGCCAGAACACACAAGAGGTACATCACCAACATCCACCTATTAATAACATTGAACAAGAAGAGAATACAAGAGGAAACGCACAAGAAATAGACGAGTTAAAGAACATATTACATTTAGCTTTTGAAAATGCTTTGTCAGAATTTGCACATATAGAACCGAACAAGAGACCTAGAATTCCTAAACCTAAACAGTCTAAGCAAATGGACATAGTAATGCACGTAATGAACGCACATATATTGTTAGATTACGCGAAGAAAGAATTGTCGTTTGAGGAAGTGCATGCAGCAATATATTGTGGAGCCGTAGCAGTGGTCAGACAATTAGGATTAAAAATAAAGTTGGTACATTCTCAGAACATAAAAACAAATAAGACTCCAAAATGGGAACGAAGATTAGTCAAACGCATCAACGAGTTAAGGAGAGATATTGGGAGATTAGAACAATTCAGGATGGGTAATAGATCTAAAAAGATATTACAATATTGCCAACACATATTTGAAAGGTTTAAAATCCATACTATACATGAAACACCGAACGAGGCTACAAACGAATATTTGGATACTCTAAAGCAAAAAGTAAGTGCATTAGCCAAAAGACTACGAAGATATAAAGAGTGTAGTGATAGAAAAGAACAAAACGAAATGTTTAAAGAAAAAGAAAAAGAATTCTATCAGCAAATTAACAATAAAGAAGAAATAGTAGGCAATGGTATACCATCGAAGACAGAGATTGAGCAGTTTTGGGGTGGGATATGGAGTAACCCATTAATGCACAATCACAATGCAACATGGATTCAAGATGAAATTGAGGCAATGAGTGATATCGAAGAAATGACATTTGATGGCATCAGTGTAAATGATATAAAATCAACGATACGAAATACTCATAATTGGAAAGCACCCGGTAACGATAACATTCAAAATTTTTGGTACAAGAAGTTTTCAAACATGCACACCCAGATTGCTAAATGTCTTAATGAATTTATATTAGGAGACAAGGATTTACCAGATTTCTTTACTGAAGGAATAACATTTCTTAAACCAAAAGATAATGACACCAAAAATCCAAGTAAATATAGACCAATTACATGCTTACCTACTATTTACAAAATCTTGACATCGTGCATAACAAATAAAATATATAGTCACTGCGAAGAACACAATATATTATCTGAAGAACAAAAGGGATGTCGTAAATTGTCGCAAGGGTGTAAGGAACAATTAATTATCGATTCTGTTGTAATGAACCAAGCTTTCAACAAGAAGAGAAACATTCACGTTAGCTATATTGATTACAAGAAAGCGTATGATTCGTCACCACATTCGTGGCTAATACAGATACTGGAAATTTATAAAGTAAACCCATTGATAGTAAACTTTTTGCGGACAGCGATGACGAGTTGGAAAACAACATTAAAGTTAAACGTAGGCAAAGAGCAGATATGTACTGACCCAGTTAACATCCGACGAGGTATTTTTCAAGGTGACTCGTTTAGTGCGTTATGGTTTTGTCTTTCATTAAATCCATTATCTCATATACTAAACAAATCTACACATGGTTTCAAGATAAAGGACGGTAATACGGTTTGCCACACACTTTCACATCTATTCTACATGGACGATCTCAAGCTATATGCTTTAAATGCGACACACATGACGAATCTTCTTAACTCAACGTTAGAATTCAGTAGAGATATATGTATGGATTTTGGAATTGATAAATGTAAGTCACTTCATGTCATCAAAGGAAAGATTACGAAATTAGAAGAGTTTGAAATTGACGAAGACAACCGGATTGGAGTAATGGACGAAGAAGATATATACAAATATCTAGGATTTGCGCAGGCTAAACGAATTGATCATAAACTGATGAAAAGTAAACTAATTTCTGCATACAAGAAACGAATAGGATCCATTTTAAAAACACAATTGAATGGTAAAAACAAGATCAAAGCAATTAACACTTATGCTATACCGGTACTAACATATTCATTTGGAATTATTAAATGGACACAGACAGAACTTCATGCCCTAGAAATTCTCACCCGCACAACATTCACCAAATACAGAAGTCATCACCCTAAGTCAGCAATAGAACGAGTGACTCTACCTAGAGAAAAAGGGGGAAGAGGCTTGATTGATTTAAACAATTTATATTATAAACAAATTGAAATTCTGAGAAAGTACTTTTATACAAAATGCCCACATTCACAACTTCATAGAGCTATAGTATCGGCAGACAAGTCGCTTTCTCCCCTCAATTTAAATGACGGAAATTTAAACTTGATTCAAAAACTAAATTCTGACACAGCAAAAGAGATCAGAATATCAGAAAAGACGTTACATAGCAGACATTATAAAGAACTTCTTAAGGATAGCGTCGATAGGGTAGCATCGAATAAATGGTTAACATCCGGGGACATTTTCAGCGAAACAGAGGGATTTATGATCGCTATTCAAGATAAAGTAATCAAGACTAACAATTACAAAAAATACATACTGAAAGACGTCACAGTGGAAGATAAATGTAGAAAATGTAATTTGAACGGCGAAACAATTGAACATATCGTATCTGGGTGTAAAATGCTTTGTCAAACAGATTATCTTCATAGGCATAACCAAGTTGCAAACATTGTACATCAAAAATTAGCCATGAAGTATAAACTTATAAACACAACCACTGCGTATTACAAATACAAGCCTGAAAAGGTATTAGATAGTAAAGACTACAAATTATATTACGACCGGGCAGTTATTACAGACCAAACCATACATCACAATAGACCGGATATTATATTTATTGACAAGAAGAAACAAGAAACGATTTTAATTGATGTTGCCGTCCCTTTATGCCACAATGTAGAGACAACTTGGCGGGAAAAGATAAACAGATATAAGGAATTATCAATTGAAATAAAAAGGTTGTGGAAGCAGAATAATGTAACTGTTATACCGTTAATTATATCAGCAAATGGCATTGTTCCACGTAAACTCCATGACAGTATTAAACTAATTGGTCTCCAACCGAACATATACATCGAGATGCAAAAAGCAATTATTTTGAACACGTGTAGGATAGTGCGAAAATTTTTGAACTAAGAAGAATGAAGACTTCAAGAAGTTCTCCATCCCGATGGTGGTTTTCGTGGTTTCCACCGTACAAAGAGCGAATGCTGGGATGAGTACAAATCGGCCACGACCGTACATAGCATCCACAGTTCGGTTTGGAAAAAATAATGTGGACAATGGTATATTAAGTAGTATAGCCAAATGTGGGCATTTGAGAAGCAGAAGAAGAAGAAGAAGAAGAAGAAGATATATTAAGTAGTTCTAAGTAGATTTTAATAAGGTAAACACATGGAAATACTTGACATTTGTGTCCGTACAACATGTTTATGCCGGTTTTGACCGAGTTTGTATGTATTGCAACAATAAAATAATAATAATAATAAAAATAATAATAATAATAATAATAATAATAATAATAATAATAATAATAATAATAATAATAATAATAATAATAATAATAATAATAATAATAATAATAATAATAATAATAACGATAAAACGTATGTTAATTATCACTAAAATGATGATAAAGAAACACACTCACACACATGTATAAAATAAATCTATCAATAAAATAGTTGTATTCGGAAAGCATCAGCTTATATTTATACTTTGGAAGGTCTTGACTACCTAACCTTGGGATGAATGCTGGTTCTGGTTCGATGCCATGGCCTAATTATTTTTGTCAAACAAATAGATCATCCCTACGTCCCACTCCAAGCTAGGCGAGGTGTTCATGAAGCTGCAACCGTTATACATCTCGATACAACTCAACCAGCGTTGAATTCAGTCTACTTGCCGGGGGGACAAGACCCCTCTCGTAGAAACTATCCCCCCCCCCCCCCCCCCCGGAAAAATGTAACTGTGCACTAGATATTTAGTTGACGGTTATACTTTTTAGACGCTTATTATTCGAAATGTAGTTGTAAATGTAATTCCAATGAGACCTATATCGCTAGCACGAGGGCCCGCTAGAGGGGTAAGGGGGAATGCAACATAGTTTGCCGTACATTGGAGTAAAGTACTCATATCTTCGGAACTAATAAAGCTATGAAGGTGATCGTGGACTTTTTAGAAATCTTAAATCATCAGCTTCAATTGTATCTATAAATTGATTTCTAATGTCTATAATTACATAATGTTAATGCAGTGGCGTGCCGTCCATGGAAGCAATGGAAGCATTGCTTCCATTTTATTTTTAACTAAATTACCTATGTATACCCTCAATGCTGGTTAACAATATCGCTTAACAGTAACACTAAAATAGAATTAATGAACCAAACTTAACTACCCGAATTATGCGAAATAACTGACAGCGCAATGAAAAATCCTTGTACCATATTCTACGAGTTTGAATTCGAGCGCCAGCCCTTTGCTGTGGGCCAAGAGACGAGGGTGGCCGAGGGTTGACGAAGAAAAGCCGAGTGGAAGCAATGCCTCCACCAGGCACCCGTAAGCCACATTATTCCGAGAGACACGTGGGTTTGAAAGTTGTTCATGTTTTTACCTCTTTATAACCGTAAAACTGTTTCGTTCATGTTCTAAATTCATTCAGTGTGAGAAGGATTGCGATTCTACATTGATTAGTTTATTATTTTAGTATCTAATAAGTATCTAAGTATCTAATCTGTCATCCGCTCCACCGCAGCGACCTCTCTGAATGAATTTAGTGGCACGGTTTTGTAGGGACTCAAGCTTAGATAGATTTGATTTAGACGTTGGGTGCCACGCCGGGGTAGCCCACGTGAAGATCGGTCTTACGAGTGTGAGGTACATAGAGCGAGCAACGCTTGGACGACAGCCGTACAGAGTCCTCGATATGAAGCCCAGTACTTTTGAAGCCTTTGCTCGAACCACGTCCACAATGTACGTTCCACTTGAGGTTGTCGGTAACTGTGAGTCCTAATAGCTTGGTGGATTTGCAACGATGTAGCTGCGTTTCATGAATGGAGTAATTTTGTTCAAAACTAGATTTGTTGCGAGTGAGGGTCAACACATTACTCTTGGATGGGTTCAGTTTCATGTCATTGACGTGACACCATGCTTGTATATTTGACAGATCATTCTGCAGTGCATGCACGTCCTCAACACAGGCAATTGTTCTGTATAACGTGCAATCATCTGCATACTGCAGCAGATTAGACTCGACGCACTGCGGAAGATCCATCATAAATATGACAAACAAAAGAGGGCCTAAAACAGACCCCTGTGGTACCCCTGATGTCACAGTGACCGCTGGTGATGTAGCTCCATCATAAACCACTGACTGAAGTCTGTTAC